>VCRD01003752.1:0-12353 GCA_006783055.1 Trinorchestia longiramus
ATGTAGACAGAACAGAAGCATGTAGACAGAATAGAAGCATGTAGACAGAACAGAAGCATGTAGACAGAATAGAAGTATGTAGACAGAACAGAAGCATGTAGACAGAACAGAAGCATGTAGACAGAATAGAAGCATGTAGACAGAACAGAAGCATGTAGACAGAATAGAAGTATGTAGACAGAACAGAAGCATGTAGACAGAACAGAAGCATGTAGACAGAATAGAAGCATGTAGACAGAATAGAAGCATGTAGACAGAACAGAAGCATGTAGACAGAACAGAAGCATGTAGACAGAATAGAAGTATATGAGATGAATAGAAGAGCCATAAGGGATGCGCTGTAGAATGCGTCCAGCGATCTATTTTGATCAGAGTTGCTTGCACTCTGCGTTTGCATGAATATTCCACTGGGCGAAGCAAGGAACCGCTACACCAGCACAGCTACTCTGGACAACAGCCAGCTATGAGAGCTGCGAACGCTAGAACCTCGTCATCGTCCATGCGCTCAAAAATGATGGAAGACGGTAAAAGGAGTGGGCCGGCGCACTGGCAACCATTACCCCACCTCACCACGGTCCAAAAGGCACTGGTGAAGAAGTGTGCCGTCAGCCACTAGAGGCTAGAGCCATTTTAAGCAGTGTGTGCCAACCAGCACGCGTACACGGCAGCGAGTAAGTGAGTGCCAATGAATGTGTACAAGCACGCACATTGTGCACCAATGTGAGCTACTTGCCCATGAAAAGATTGTTTAAAAGTGAACACAATAAACTAGGTGAGTTATGACCAGCACATGCATCTCAAGCTCCCTACTTCGAACAGTTTTTGGATTAGAGACTACTCGTGTGATAAAATTGAGGGAATGTATAATGTACTTTCAAGGGGAAATAAAAAAATGAGAACATAGTTGGCATGGTTTTTGTTGCTCAACTAGTAGGTACTTTAATACTGAAGCTTCCTTATGAGTAGGTGTCATCTATGGAAGCTTTTATGAGTTAAAACAAATACATTTGCTCAGCTGAAGATTCCCATTTATTCTTTTCCGTTTTAAAACGAAAGTTGAACGCACAGATGTCTGTAATTTTTTTTAAAGCGAGGAAGGGAAGGATTTTTACCTTGAGTAAATGATTACTATTGATGTGCTGATAATTTTTATTTTTATTTTTGATGATTGAATATTCAACGACTATGAATGCTTCTCACTTGCCAGAGGAAAAACGAGTGGCGGCTCAATGTCTCCGGAAACAATTGTCCCTGAATGTGGTTGACTGCTTTCATGTAGTTGATATGAAGCTGCTGAATGGAAAGAAAAATATTCATAAATATCTGATAAGTTTGGACACTCAGCTCGTTGGGAATGTGTTTGTTTTTATTTACAATTGTATAATTTTATGCATACTTTCGCCAGAGGGAACAGTGTAAAACGATGAAAAACTATTATGTTTTCATTATTGAATTTTTTCTTATTAAATCCAAGGATACTTGCCAATCAAACGTTTTATTTTGCAGGTATTTAATGTTAATCATCGTCATTCAAACTGATGCCTTTTTCCGTTAACTGGCCTTCCATTTTTTTTTCTCTGTAAATCTGCAGACGATTTCTGCGGGTGATTTCTGTTTTATTTTATTTCCAACAACCTTCATCTTGTTTCCAATTGTTGAATGCTTATTCTAGCGAACAAACATTTCGTTTTAAAGAAATTGTTCCAAATAGAATACCAATTAATCAATTGCCCTTGGTATCAACTGTGCGAAGTCTTTGCATACTTTGCACTACATCACACATACAATTATACATACTTAATACAACACTGCGTTAGTTTGGGAAGGACTTGAAAATGCATGAGTTCTTTATGAAAAAATATGCTGCAACAAACTTTATCTTTATGCAAAGATCATCAAATGAGAAACCTAAATATGATCCTTTTTATGCATTACAATACCTTTATTTCTGCAAAGCAATGGCCGCTGTAGAATACAGTTACATTTGTGAAGTACAATTACGAATTTACACCGTAAATATCAATTAAAAAATAAATGCTAAATTAAACAGAAAACTAATTTAAACAGAAATATGAATTTAAACAAAAGAAGCAATTTAAACAGGAAACCAATGTAAAAAGTGAATCAATTTGTTTGATATTTTTTTTGCAATTTAAAATTAAAATTTAAAAATGCATCTGTGAATTCCTTATTGTCAGTTTGTGAAAAGTTTTTGCATTTCAATTAAAGATATACACTACGAAATTAAAATTTAATAGAGAGCTTGCATTTCTGAGCCATGCTAAAGTGTGAAATGCTACAGCATTCATGGCCGACACAATACACGTTACCTACCGTGGTGTTGGCACTCTGCCGAGATACTTAAATGTTCGGTGCATTCTCCGTGGACTTTTAGAAGACTACATTTTTTGATAGATGGTGTCTACTTCGGTGAGTGTAGTATTCTCGTACAAAGTAAGCCAATGTATCATCTATTCTGAGTAAGTGTCAGATAAATTTTGTTAAATTTTGCTATGTTTATTTAAATTAGATAAAATCAGGGTTTATAAGGAGCAAAAAGTGTTTTTTTGACGCTGTTGCAAATACTAGAAAGAAGAATTGACCTTAGCAACAAGAACGGACTGGCATATGTTGTGCACATACTCATGTTCAATCAAGTAATTTAAACAACGACAGACAAATAACACTATCAGTGTATTGAATCCCATTTGAATTACGCCTTTGCAATGGATCGTACAAGTTAATTCAACATCCACTTCGTTACAAAGAGTGAGAAAATCAGTAACTTGCGGCCTAGTCCATTATGCTAACAAAACATAGACAAAAATAAATTTTAATTCGTCAAAATGCTATTTCAGTGAACTGAATAGAAAACTCGAGTTTTCTAATTATAACAATGTGAGCACCTACATAAAAAAGGCAAGTAACTACTCGCTGGCTCTTAATATAAGGAAAGAAAAGCACGACTTAGTTATAAAATAGAAAATAAAGGGTGTCCATAAAGTCTCTTTACCATTTTAGAAAGAAAGTAATGTGTCGGGTAAAGAGACTTTATGGACACCCTGCAGATGGGCTTGCATGGTAGGTGAACTGAGGTCTAGTCTAGTAAAACTAACAATTACCTCCTGTGACCAGTATGCTTCTCTTCTGGACACATTGGAGAACTGCAGCAACTCCAAGAAATTTAAAATAAAAATTTTTGCAGCAAACTAGTGTTATAGCAGCAACATCCATCTCCTAAACACTCAACAATTGACAAGAAAATTATAGAACCATCAAAATCTTGAAAATAGGAAATGATTTACAATTGCGATAGTACACTAAAAATTCATTGCACTTTTCAAATCAAACTGAATTCCCTGAATTTTAGAGTTTATTTTTAGTCCTTCCCTGTTCTTGATACTCCATCAGTCCTGTGACGCTGCAAAGGCCGAGCTGAAACCGAGTAAACTCCGAGAAAAATAATCATCAACAGTTCCTCCGTAACACACACCAAGGGAATGACTCCAAACATCTAAAACGTGAACACCAATGTAAAGATAAAAGTATTTTCCGTGGTGCCAATCAGTTGTATGAACTCAAGTAGACTCACACAATGCAGGATGTGGGTGACTTCATGCATAGAAGAACACGAAAACAGTCAATGTAGTAGCGATAAGAATTTAGCTCTGTAAAACTCGTAATGTAGGTCATCCTTGACGACCGGTGCTTATCAGGAATGAACAAGAAGAAGTGGTCCAACATGTGACAGAGGTTGACTGATGAACGGCATGGTGTTGAGACTTTTCATTATTATTATTATTTTTATATTCCTAGTTTAAGCACCACAGCCGCAATATTGAGACTTTTCATCAAGCTCTTCTAGTGCCTCTACCTCAACTAGAAGTCAACAATTAGTGGGGGCAGCATCACTAGTTTTGATGCTAGTGATAAGAATTGAAACCTCGATCCTAGTACATGTACTTACTGTGTGGTATGTCGAAAATAAATGAAATGTCTAAAAATAATATTCTAACCTATTAGCTGATCCCTATTTTTTGGCGCCTTGTTGTTGTTGCTTTGTCTTGTTAAGAATTACGTTTCTCAGAAAACACAATGAGAAGAAAAAGTCGTTCACTGTATTGGTGCTATTTTTCATCTACCTTCCGTTATCTACAGTTTGAGAGACGGGTAGTGCAGGCAGGTTCAAGCATATCTTTCACACTGATTAAAACATATTTCTTGCACAAATTGAGATCTTTGAAAGTATGTTGCAAAATTTAGGTTAGTGGATGACTACTAACTGCTTAGCTTCAGTGAAAACAGTCCCGACTTAAGATTCTTCAACTCGTTCTTTCTGTACGAAAAGCAGTTGCAAAAAAATTTACTAATTCGAGAATGAGCTTTCGAGTTTGCACGGCACTTCATCATTTTTTTTGCTCTGTTCAGCTCTAAATTTCATGTTATCTAATCAGCAGTTTGGGGTTTAGCTTTCCTCAGATTGTATGGCGTGTGCCTCGGTTTAAGGCTGCTACAAATTAATGTTAGTAGACTGAAAATTGTAACTCATGAGTTCTATGCTTTGAAATTCATTACTCTCGTCCAAAAGATTTTCATGAAGTAGTTCCGGTGTGTAGCGAGTTTTCATGTGGCAGCTGATAAAGTACAATTTCAGTTTCTCCTTTGCGTTGGTGAGCGTTGAGTATTCAAAGTATTGAGTATTTAACAACACGATGGTCAGTAAATAAAAGTGATTTCTCTGTGCTGAGCATTCCTTTAGAATTATTTGATTGCCAGATATAAAAGTTTCGAAAGTGTTTGAAATGCAGAATGGTTCTTTAACACATTTTAGTTTACTAATTACCGTTTTTAGGACTAAGTTCAAGTCATCCTATATATATATTTTGGTTTATGAAACTATTCTAAATGCATTTTTAATATAAAGTTAGACGTAACAGTGTCGATGGTTGTTTGCAAAAGCTGCCGAGCATGAAGTATTACTACTCTATAGTAATATTACTACTACTACTAGTAAATACTAGTAAATACAAATATTCAGCCGTACCATTTCTATGTTTTCGTAGACTTATTTCCTAAAGTCAGCATGTCGATTAAACGTCATGTATGAAAATGCATGATCCATCACTTCTGTTAGTCTAATGGTGGTACAATGAGCAATTTAATTATAATATGAATTTTGGGTTTGCATGTCAAACCACGTTGCAAATGCACATAAAAGATCAATGTCTTCAGTTATCATTACTCGTGTCATCTGTTTTACCATTAATACTAGGAACGGTGATGTCCAATTGTTACCTTTTTCTTATTTAGAATAGAATAAAATAGAATTAGGCTATAAGAACGAACCTTCTGGCCCATTCTTGGGTCGGATAATTACTTCGATAACTATTCGGTTGTTTACCCAAGTCCCATGCCGTATTTCTAGCCGCGTCAACCATGTCGGCAGCGGGATTCGAACCCGGGTCTTCCCGCTCGCAAGCAGATTCGCTCACCAGTCGACCAAGCCAAGATGACTCATGTCATCTGTTTTACCATTAATACTAGGAACGGTGATGTCCAATTGTTACCTTTTTCTTATTTAGGAGTGTTTACTTGAGAAAATTAATTTCTGCAGTCGTAAGAATCATTTAGCATTAACGCGTATGCTTTCATTGTTGATGGGACAACTAAACTTTCAATACACAGGCCCAAAAGTCGTCGATATGCAATAGACTTATTTCCTAATTTTCACCACTATTTTTATCGAACTCAACGAGGCGGCACAAGCAGGAACGGAATTACCAACATGAATAAAAAGAGTTGCAGTATTGGGAGAATAGATGTTTATATTTCGATCCAGTGTACAAAATATTGTTCAAATTTTACAGGCAAATATGTAATGATTTTACAGCACAAAAGAACAATTTTGGTCGGTGAGGATTGCTGTTCAAGAACGAAGTCTTGAGACAGCAATAACTACCTGTTACCTGAGCGTGATATGGGCAAGTTAGTTGCATTGCAAACTCCACACAGTCAACAATCCTCATCAGTCAACAACCAACGCTCGCGGGCACAGAAACATTATTATCATTATTATTATATTCTTGATTTAACCACCGCGGCGACAATAAAAGCGATTTCAGCTGGTACAGAAACATCGACACATGCACTAGCTAGGAGACCATAACTAATAAGAGAGATACAGCTACAGTTACGTCTCGTTCCATGAGCCAAAATCCGTGATATTTAAGATAAGAAATTGACTGTAATCTGCGTTCATTGAGTAAATGAAACGTAGCTTTAACTTGTGGAAAACGTCTTTAAAACGATATTGACGGTTCAAAATTTTGCACAGCAAATGAAAGCTTTGAATGAATACACTTGAAAAGCATTGCAGGTCAAGTCCAGCATGAAACATCAGTTCAAATCGCAAAAACCAAACGAAATAAATGAAATTCAGCAACTTTCCAGATCAATAACACAGAAGAGCTTCCAGAAACGAAGATACTTTCATACATCAAGTACGGTGACCTCAGTTGCGCTAAAAAAAACACTAAGAAAAACAATCAACGATCGATTCATTTCCATTAATAAATTTCAACAGGTAATTTTATACTGAGGATACAAAATTCGATCTAACCAAACTCGTACTCAAAAAAATACGAGATTCTATCTCCCCTAGCATACGGGACACGTAAGTGCCGTACAGAACAGGTCTTCTACAGAATGAAGAACATAAATCATAAGTAAAAGTTCTAGTCAACAGAATTGAACAGCTCTAATGAATAGAACTTAATTTACTGGAACAATATTATGCTAAATAATCAAGTCGTCTTCTGAAGAACAGGACACCTCAAAAACCTGGAGATTCTACTGCTGAAAATTACCGCCCACAGGAGAAACAAGAAAACACTAACAAAAACTAGGTAGCCCGAACAGAACACAAGTCACTCCTACAGTACGAGGGAAATCTACCTAACCTAACCACAACTAAATGCACCACAGATTATTATTGTTATTATTATTATTATATTCCTGGTTTAATGCACCAGATTCTCAGGACCACGTGGGATCACATGAACGAGTGATGAGGGCAGGGTACTGTTACACCTAACACAAATGTGCAAAATAATTAACCTAACCACACCGACAAACCAAGAAAACAAGAACTGTGAAGAGATGACAAGCGTCTACCTCGTTTTTGCGAGTGCTAAGGAAACATGAAGGAATGCCAGACTCTATTAAATTGCTATTAGTTATTCAAGTCTACCAAGCTAGCACATTGGCACACGTTTTTTCAGACACGAACTACAACTAGAATTATTTTCACAAACAATTATTCGCACATATAGATGACCAAACTAAAACCTTAAGATAATATCACAACCATGAATTACAATAGTCAAATGTGTCTCAGGAGCGTTGCAGTATCTCGCACAAACCTACAGCGAGCTCTTTGAAGCGAGCAGGTAAAATCAAAGTAGCAATCCTCAACATGTAGGTTAGTTGGCACGGTATCACATTATTGTTATTGTATTCTTGATTTAACGACCGTAGCCACACCACGACCGTAGCCACAATACGACCGTATCCACAATACGACCGTAGCCACAATGCGACCGTAGCCACAATGCGACCGCAGCCACAATGCGACCGCAGCCACAATACAACCGTAGCCACAATACAACCGTAGCCACAATACGACCGTAGCCACAATACGACCGTAGCCACAATACGACCGTAGCCACAATACGACCGTAGCCACAATACAACCGTAGCCACAATACGAGCGACACTCAGCGGTGATGCACATTATTAAATCCCTCCGCGATCGGATACTGACGTAATCTTTAGAAAAAGTGTGACCAAACAAGACCTAAGGTTTTTTCAACCGAGCACTGCACTCAACAGTTAAAGAACTCTCAGAACATGTCACAGTTCGGCTTGTTTAGACAGTTTGATCAGTCAATAAACCCACCTGGTTATGTTGCTTTTCTTTCTTCGGAAATAAATGTTATCGCTAAAGGATTGAAATGCATTCCTCGTTAGACTTTAGGGCCTCTCAGTCAATATCACAGGACTATAAGTCATGAAATTACGTAATGCCATTTGTTCTCGTGTGTGCGGAAATTTTGACGGCTCCAGGATAACTTACGCTCAGCAAAATGATGAAGAGACTCCTGAATGATTCTAAAACGGCAACAAGGTTTCTATCGGTCGAAATTACGGCAGTGGCATCACACATGTTCCAAATGGTAATGAAATTCCATCAGCTATTGCCAAGCCAACACCTATGTGAAGCCTGCAGCCAGAGAGGAATAGCATCATTACTAGAATAGAATAGAATAGAATGAGGCTATAGGAACGAACCTTCTGGCCCATTCTTGGGTCGGGTAATCTAGGTGCCCGTTTTATCGTAACAATAATTTGAATGCTAGCACAAATAAAACCTTGAATAATTTTCCATGAATGGCGTCATCACTAGTATTGAACATCATGTTAAAGCGTATCATACACGCACAACCAAATAACATTCAAGTGAAGGTTACGTTTATAAATATTTTAAGAGGTACATAAAAAACTGCCTTTCAAAACGAGCAGCAAGTCAAGTTAACAAGTGGGTGCCAATTTCTCTTGAATTAACAAAAATTTAGTCAAATTTATTGAGTAACTAACACAGAGGCACATTGAGCTTCAAGTTCTCGATGACAAATATGCAGAAATTGATACGAATGCAAACATACTTTAAGAGAAAGCCAAAAATGACATTCTGCTAAAAACGTAAGCTCACACAATATAGGTGGTCTACTACACAATACAGCTCTAAACTGTCGTCACGTACAGTACTGTAAGAGATATTAAATAAGAAACACGAAACTCAAACAAGAGTTATTCAGACACAAAATGGTGAACCGTGTGATGATAAATAAGGTTCAGCTTGATAAATAAAAAAATAAATAAGTATCGCTGATCTCAAACATTACGACACACAACGGTTGACAACCGTCACTGCACAACGGTTGACAACCGTCACAACACAACGGTTGACAACCGTCACTGCACAACGGTTGACAACCGTCACTGCACAACGGTTGACAACCGTCACAACACAACGGTTGACAACCGTCACAGCACAACGGTTGACAACCGTCACTGCACAACGGTTGACAACCGTCACTGCACAACGGTTGACAACCGTCACTGCACAACGGTTGACAACCGTCACTGCACAACGGTTGACAACCGTCACTGCACAACGGTTGACAACCGTCACTGCACAACGGTTGACAACCGTCACTGCACAACGGTTGACAACCGTCACAACACAACGGTTAACAACCGTCACTGCACAATAAGTGACCCCAGTGCAATAAATATTCAGCTCTAAAATCTCTACTCAACTACTTGAGAAAGTAGAGAAAACATAAAAACACATAGCATAAATTCAAAAAATTCCAGGGAAAAAGATATAAAAGATTTGAGCTCAAACCCAGCGAAAATAAATAATGCAAAATATTTATTAAGCCATAAAACTGAGCGATGACATTGGCAGATAGGTTAGGTAACTGGTGGTCACTCCGCCATACGTAAGTCTCAATTCAAATCGTAAAAGGGACAACCATGTTTCTTAGATAAAAAAGTAACAGTATACCTCTGGCTCAATAGAATAACAATCATAAGGATGATCACCAGACCAGTAATAAACACTAGCGGAGTTACTAACATGGTTAATATTATGCAAGCTTGCTACCATCGCAGTCATGCATAAGAAAAAAATATTAATTCATAAATCTGTTGCAGTCAAGAAAATATCTTGGAACAAGACCAGGAAAACACAGAAACAACACTCGTCGCAAATGAGAAGTCAATTGGACGAAGGGTGGAAGATGAAACGAACGAAGGTTTCTTTATGATACAACCAAGCACCTACTCATGACTGCAGAGAGTCACAAGAAAATTCTTAATAAGGTTGAAATCCTTATGATTTCACCAGGAGCAAAGCAGTGACTGCAACAGCAGGCGAGCCAGAGTGCGAAGATTTTTTCCTTAAATCGTCTGAACATCAATATTGAAGATCATATCAAAGTGCATCATAAACGCAGGCAAGATTCCAGCAATAAGTCTCCTGGACTGATCAGATAAGTGTCATTACAGTAAGTGTACATGGCAGCTTCCAACGAAGCTATAAATGCCGTCAGAGAAATGAACAAATAAAAACATGTACAAGCCCTCAGAACATTATTGGCACAATGTTTTGTATCAACGACTTAAAAGAGAAAAAGAAACGCACACAAGATGTCATCAGTTCTCAGGAATAACTGCAGCTTGAGAGCTACCCCCATGCAACACTCAACAAACTACTAACAGAGAAGCAAGCCTTCTCATTTTAACTCGACACAACATAAGCAACCAGTTACGAAACTGCACAGAGTTCCTAAATGATCTCTATCGCACTTCTAAATCAGGCGAGTCTCGCAGCTACGAAGAACAATGTCTCTAGAATTGGAAAAGCACAGAAATTCTCACAGTAAAAAATCAATTATAAAAAATTGTGTAAAACGGGCGATAACATCGTCGCAAACGGCGACACATCGTAAGTTAGCATTAATAACAAATGCTTAGCGGAAGCATTAGGGTAGAATGTAGAAAAAATACGCTACTAAATCAGGTTCACACGATTCATATATGCTTTTCAGCGATGGAGTCAAATATATCTGATGTCAACAGGAAGTTTGAACTAAACGAGTCCTGAAAGTGTGAAGCGTGTACGCGAACACACACACACACACACACACACACCTTAGCAGAAACGCATGCTCAAATTTCTCTAAAGACGACGATGACAATCAAATGCCGAAAAAGCGGGAAAAATTTAATACCGACTGAATGCTTGGGAAAACCAGCACACAATAGGAGCATGACGTACATGGTAGTGATGGTACACAATACCCAGACATACTGTATTTGACGGCATATAGGACGCATTTTTTCCAAAAATTTGGCTCAAAAAATCGCCCGGCGTCTTATACATCGTAGGTGAAGTTTGAGACATCAATATGCCGTCAAATACAGTACTCTACTCCAGCACATGGAATAACCTAGACTGGAAACCAATAAAACGAACAAAATTGGAACATAATTCTCTACCACTGCCCAAATATGAAGCCCGCACGTAGAACTTGCGCACAAATAATTTCAGTCGGTCTTGAAAGTTCACTGATAAACAATAGATCATTTGACACTAGCCGGCAATACTAGCAGAACTAGCAGCCTCAGGCAGAACTAGTACCCGCAGCTGTTAATGTGAGTGCTAGTAATGATATCAGTGCTGTTAGTGCTAATAATGATATCAGTGCTGTTAGTGCTAGTAAAGACGTTTCTCGTAGCTGTGGAGGCTGTGGACACCGCCCTCCTGCTGTGAGGAGACTGTTCGCTTCTCGAGTTTCAGCTCGCCGCTGTACAGCATGGACCTGTACGATACAATAAAATACAATAAATTAAAGCAATAGAAACGAGCTGTTTGGCCCATTCTTGGGTTATTACCCAAGTCCCATGCCGTGCTACCCAAGTCCCATGCCGTGCTACCCAAGTCTTACGCTGTGCTACCCAAGTTCCATGCCGTGCTACCAAAGTCCCATTCCGATGAAAAGTACAACCTTGTAATTATTTTCATCTTTAAGGTGAATGTGTCACTTTAATTTCATGTTAATAGAAGCGGAAAGCTGAAGTGGCCAGCAGGAAGCATCAACTGGAAACAAAAGAAGTCCAAATGTGAAGTGAAAAAAAGTATCACCCTTTTGAGCCTTTTTTTTTTACCGAAAATGGTTCACCGAAAAAAATAAACATATACTCATATACGACGGAAGAACACGTGCGAAACATACTAAATTTTGAAGGTGTGCCTTATTGTTTAAATGAGCATTAAAAGTACAGGAATATATATACACGACGTACCTTGAAAGGAAAGATAGACTACATCGGAAAAGCAGCAAATCTTGTAACATTTTAACAAGGACAATAGCTCAAATATTTAATCTAGTCTACTTTCAAGTTTATGTCGATCCTGATCATACATAGCTCATACAGACTGATAGTCATCCAGTCATTACAAACTGATAGTCATACAGCTCCTACAGACTAAGTCATACAGGTCCTACAGACTGATAGTCATACAGCTCCTACAGACTGATAGTCATACAGCTCCTACAGACTGATAGTCATACAGCTCCTACAGACTGGTAGTCATACAGCTCCTACAGACTGATAGTCATACAGCTCCTACAGACTGGTAGTCATACAGCTCCTACAGACTGGTAGTCATACAGCTCCTACAGACTGGTAGTCATACAGCTCCTACAGACTGGTAGTCATAC
>VCRD01003752.1:12400-30699 GCA_006783055.1 Trinorchestia longiramus
CCTACAGACTGGCAGTCATACAGCTCCTACAGACTGGCAGTCATACAGCTCCCACAGACTGGCAGTCATACAGCTCCTACAGACTGATAGTCATACAGCTCCTACAGACTGATAGTCATACAGCTCCTACAGACTGATAGTCATACAGGTCCTACAGACTGGCAGTCATACAGCTCCTACAGACATAGTCATACAGCTAAACATACAGCTGTAATGATAATAAGAGAACACTAGTCTCCAGTAATAAAAACTGAGGTAGACCGAACTACTGCAATTAAAGGATGGAAATAAAATTGCTCACCTCAACATAGAGCAAGACTTTGCTCCAATATCCTGGCATCCGTGCTGTATCCCACAGATGAGGTAAGGTAAAAACCTGATGATGGATCCTTTGTCAACGATGTTGCCACTGACACCTTGAGCCACTTTGATGCCATCCTTCTCACTGCAATGCAAGTCAAAGTGCTCAAATTCCTTCCTGCATGTCTAAGACAAGTCAAAGTGCTCAAATTCCTTCCTGCATGTCTAAGACAAGTCAAAGTGCTCAAATTCCTTCCTGCATGTCTAAGACAAGTCAAAGTGCTCAAATTCCTTCCTGCATGTCTAAGACAAGCCAAAGTGCTCAAATTCCTTCCTGCATGTCTAAGACAAGTTAAAGTGCTCAAATTCTTTCCTGCATGTCTAAGACAAGTCAAAGTGCTCAATTCTTTCCTGCATGTCTAAGACAAGCCAAAGTGCTCAAATTCTTTCCTGCAGATGTAAGACAAATCTAGTGATCAAATTCTCACTAAACCTGCATGTCTAAGATAAATCAAAATGGTGAAATTCTCATCACACCTGAACGTCTAAGACAAATCAAGAGGGATCGGAACTAAACAAATATCTACTACTAGAACAAAACACAACAGCAAAGCTACACAGAATTAGCTCGGCTTGCTCAAAGAAGAAATAAAACCCTAAGCCTACACCAAAGTTCCTCTACAGTGGAACCACCAACTCACCCATGGAAATACCGGTCAGCAGCTGCACCCTGACTATTCTTCTTCTCCATGGCCTCAAGCGACCCCATGCCACGGTACTTCTTCAGGCGTACGCCGTTACTGAAGAAATATTCTCCGGGAGCCTCCGTGGTGCCGGCCAGCAAGCTTCCCATCATCACTGACAACAGAACTTCATTACAGCAGGCCAGCTGGAGGCCGAGGAAATCACCTCGATAGACGAGCGAGCACCACGACAGAAAAATCTCGCATAAAAAGCACTACATTCGACAAGATTTTATGCAATAGCCGCAGAAATGCGATACAAACTAAGTGTGCTGAGTAGACTAAGTGGTAGACTGGGATATAGGATGACTCCTATTAAGGCCCATGCAATTACACATTTCCCATTTGGGGTAAATATGACAATACGCTCATTGTGTCACCCACAACTCTATTTCCGATTCCATATAAAACCTCTGTAGTAGAGGGAGAGGTCGGTACACAACACACTCTCATTACTGCCGAATATCACGAAACATCACGAAAAAAGCTTTGTCAATTCCGATGGTAATTTATCATCACAATCTTTACAATCATTCGTGAATCATCACTTTAGCAATTGCTTGAATGTACTCACTCATCTTCAGTCACATCCCAATATAGGGAAATCACAGTTGATAAAAGTTATTAGTTCACATAAATGACTTGAATAAGGCACTGACCTGTGGACGCCCCCAGTGCCAGTGCTTTGATGATGTGTCCCACAGTTTGGATGCCACCATCTGCCATTACAGGCACACCGAACCGTCTGGCGTACTCCGCCACCTGAACCACAATAAAGAACCAGCTCTACAGTTTCCATTATCCAAGGTGCTAGTGTCAGCTAAAATTTGTATCAAGAGAAAAAAGATTCGCATGAAGATCTATGGCATGTCCCCCCCAGAGGTAAAAGTTGATACACTTTTGTTATCCAAGGTGATTTAAGAAACTAGAAACTTAAATAGTAGCAAAAAACGATTCGTATTGAAGGTGTGTGGCATGTTCTGAGCGTTAGGAAGAAGTTGCCTATTTTCTATTTTCTTATTCTATGTAAGAAAGAAGCTGGCCTTGGAGAGACTTGCGTACTGGTATGTAGGAAACAAAGCATCACACGTGCCCTATAGAATAGAATAGAATGAGGCTATAGGAACGAACCTTCGGGCCCATTCTTGGGTCGGATAATTACTTCAATAATTATTCGGTTGTTTACCCAAGTCCCATGCCGTATTTCTAGCCGCGTCAACCATGTCGGCAGCGGGATTCGAACCCGGGTCTTTCCGCTCGTAAGCAGATTCGCTCACGAAGCTGGTGATATCACGTACGTGGAAGTTGTTATTGCTCTCCATCAGCACTTCTATGCAACACATTACCAGAGTCAGGCGAAATTTAAGACAACAAAATTGAATGAAGAGAAAGATATAAGAAGGAACATATAGTACAGGTGAATGATACAAAAAACGAATGATACCAAAAGAACCCTTATATTGAAGTGGCTCCACCTTGAAAACGTTACCCAAAAGCCTCAGGAAAACAAAGATACCAGGGAAATGGAGTCGAGAAAGGTTGAGCATTCCAACAGAAGTAAGGACTACCTAACAAAGGACCTGACAATTAAGACACGGACCTGACAACAGAGAATGACCTGATAACAGAGACAAAGGACCTGGCAACAGAGACAAAGAACCTGGCAACAGAGACAAAGAACCTGGCAACAGAGACAAAGAACCTGGCAACAGAGACAAAGAACCTGACAACAAAGACAATAACCTGACAACAAAGACACGGACCTGACAACAAAGACAATAACCTGACAACAAAGACAATAACCTGACAACAAAGACACGGACCTGACAAGAGGATTGGGAGGCCTCACGTACCTTGTACACAGCAGTGGCCTGAGGCCTGCCGACGGCCATCACCTCCTGCGTGATGCAGATGCTGCCTGACCCCATCCCCACCCGTAGTCCGTCCACGCCAGCGTCTATGAGGTTCTTGGCTTGTGCGGCCGTCACCACTGCAACGAGACTGTATCATTTCCTACCTGTTCTTAGTAAGCAACTAAATGCTACCTGTTCTTAGTAAGCAACTAAACGCTACCTGTTCTTAGTAAGCAACTATACGCTACCTGTTCTTAGTAAGCAACTAAATGCTACCTGCTCTCAGTAAGCAACTAAATGCTACCTGCTCTCAGTAAGCAACTAAATGCTACCTGCTCTCAGTAAGCAAATAAACGATACCTAAAGTGCTATGACTTCAGATGTAGTTTCATTAGAGTTGACAACTGCATCCAAGTTATTCTTTGCTTTCTACTCTCAGTACGCAAATAAAAGCTACACAAGGTGGAAATTCTGTCAAGGTATCTTTTGAGAATGAGAAATATCAAAACTTATTGCAATGTATGCACCAGCCAGTGAGTTGCGTCTATTATTAGATGACTAAGCTACGACTTTTCCAAGCCTAACTGTGGTCTTTAAGTGTCGCGACCATTAAACACACCACGACTTTAATACGCATTAATTTTGTACATATAACAGCATCAGAAGCTGTCTCATTCTCTACTCCAGTTCTCTCCACTGACCGCTGCAAACTGTGACAACTAATTACAGTAAACTGTAACAACTAACCACTGTAAACTGTGACAACTAACCACTGCAAACTATGACAACTAACTACTGTAAACTGTGACAACTAACCACTGCAAACTGTGACAACTAACCGCTGTGAACTGTCAACTGATTCACAGTAGGCATCACTAGCATTATTTGAAAAGGCCAAAGTTCTCTATCATTTCAAGTGAATGGTTTATGTCAAATAGCATGGAAAGGCACAGACAGTCCTTCACAAAGCGAAAGGAACCACGGCGACTAATTCATAAGAACTCAATTTGTAAAGCATGATTGTTAAAGCTCTCCAGGTAGTTGAACTAACTAGCATGAAGCAGTTACTCAATAATAAACTTCCATTGGGCACCGCTTATCTGACAGCCACAGTTACTTTAATTTTGCTAAGCACTTGAAAACTTGCGTGTGACGGAAAGTTAAATGGTGACTCACCGTTACCGCCGATGATCTGGAGCTCAGGATACGTATTTTTGATGTAGCGAATCATGTTGATCTGATAAATGCTGTTCCCTTGCGATGAGTCCTGAGGACAAGTAAAACCGTCACAAAAAATTCAAGAGCAACAAGTTTTCCAGCAGTGAACTTCATATTAGAATGAGGCTGTAGGAACGAACCTTCGGGCCCATTCTTGGTATGAAAATATGTGTGAAATCATGTCACATATTTGTAAGCTTAAGAAAAGCGAACAAGTGCAAGAAACAAAACATGTGTTTTTCTTTCTGAAAATGGATATAAGGGATGAGAAATTAAACCAAGTTTCATTACAAGTATACATCGAAAATAAAGCGTTTTTACTCTATGTCCATTTTTATTCAACCTAAAAATGTGAGATCATTTTGCCACACCCTGTAGAATGCGAAAAAGAATGCATAGCTATAAATTAAGGTGAATGCCTATGTACTGAAAAGAGGCACCCACAAAGCACCGCATCTATGCGTGCATGGGAGCAAGCTATACACTTAGATAAAAACCGACAATTATACCTGCACAAAATTTCCATTAAAGCACTAATTACAGATAAAAATACTACTTTCCGAGCTTCTTCCTCTTACAAGTTCTCCCAAAACCGTTAGAAAAAATCATTTTTCATTCCCTTGCGTTCTAGTACTAGTAACATTAAAATTACGCTGCATTCTGCAGCAAGGACTGACCTCGAGCTAAATTTTCACTGGTGTTGTGAGGAGGTCGTGTTACTTTGAAATGATGACACGTGATGTACAGCATCACGCAGCACTAACGCAAGAATTACAACAACGCAATGCAGGTCGCACAACTACGAGTTAGTCGTCTTCAATGGAAGCTACCAAGCGTTTTCTAGTACGTATTTCAGATAAGGATAAACGGGAATTATAAAATCTACATCTACGAATTTACATGATGTATTACGTAGAAATGTTGTGAATGAAGGCTTTTTTACTTTTATCTGGTATTAATTAGAAGAATTTAATTGCTACAACACTCACCAAGACAATGAGGTCAACACTAGCACTACAACAATCACCATGACAATGAGGTCAATAACAACACTCACCAAAACAATGAGGTCAATAACAGCACTCACCAAAACAATGAGGTCAATAACAGCACTCACCAAAACAATGAGGTCAATAACAGCACTAACCAAAACAATGAGGTCAATAAGAACACTCACCAAAACAATGAGGTCAATAACAGCACTCACCAAAACAATGAGGTCAATAACAGCACTCACCAAAACAATGAGGTCAATAACAGCACTCACCAAAACAATGAGGTCAATAACAGCACTCACCAAAACAATGAGGTCAACACCAGCATTGACGAGCAACTCAAGCCTGTGCTTGTCAGTGTCTCTGGTGCCTATGGCCGCTCCCACCAACAGTTGGTTGTTGGCATCATACGAAGCATTAGGGAAATTCCTTGACTTTTTCAAGTCCGTCCGTGCAATCAGCGCCACCAGTTCATCGTTGTCGTTGATGATTGGAAGTTTCCCTGCCAGTAAAAAATATACGTTGATCTTCTACTCCTAACGCATGGCTTCTACTACACTCCATTAAAAAATATACGTTGATCTTCTACTTCTAACGCATGGATTCTACTACACTCAGAATATTTTCTACTCTCAACGTAACATATATGATGTACTACAACTAACTTACAATGTATGATCTCTAAACATATATCCTCTAGTCTAGTCTCAACATATATGCTGATCTCCTGCTCTTATGTGTTGATCTCCAAAAAGCTTCACTCAAAATCAATGGAATTTCACGTTTTGGATCCAAGCACGCACAGCAAACATCTTCAATACTCATTACAAGATCACACTGTTACCTTTTTTACTTCTCTGAAGAGTTTCGTTTGCCTTGTCAAGACTAACACCGGCAGGCATAGTAACCAGGCTCTCAAAAGGAGTCATGATCTCCTTGAGGAATTTGGTAGAGCCGTGCTCAAGGAAGTCAATATCCCTGGATGTAACGATGCCCAGTAGCCGTGAACCCATCTTGCCTGTTTCTGTGATGGGAATGCCAGCAAACCCGTGCTGCTGCTTTACTTCGAAAACATCGCACACCTGCACAACAGTTCACATTGAATGGACGTGAATCATACCCTGCATCTGGCCGTGCAGAAGCAGCAACACAACATGCACACCATAACACAACTTTGGGAGGACCCCGTTACGGTGGCGTGCTTCTTGCGCGATGCTGGCTACCTGAATTGACAAGAGCTAGGGAACAACAACAGTTCACGTATAAGAGTGACAACTGACGTGGTTGGTAAGCAACAATACAATGCAGGATCAGCGTCCAGTATTCATGGATGTACATGAGACCCATATGTTACTCAAATATGATGAACAACTTCATCAAAACTGAAAAAGCCGTAATAGGAAGCATGAAAACATTGGGCAAAAATTCCGGTTTTTCTGTCACGTTATCAATAGATGTTACAGTATTAATGAGTCTATAAGTGCGTTAAGTTATTAACCAGTCCATCAGTGCGTTAAAATATTAATAAATCCATTAATACAGTGTCTTTTTTAAAAAGTCCATTAGTGCATCAAGTTATTAATAAATCCATTACTGCATTTAGTTATTAATAAATCAATTAGTGCGTTAAGTCATTAATAAATCAATAAGAGCATTAAGTTACAAATAATTCCCTTAACTCCACACACACACTACGTTGTCCTGGAGATAACTTTGAGATGTAGTGTATCTCACCGTGCCTCATTTGAAACGCCTCTCGTGTGTTGAAGAGAGCTTCAAAAGTATAAAAAAATTATGGACACTCACCCTGTGGTTTTCTGTAAGACAGACTGGATCTCTGATGAAGCCATGTTTGTACTTCTTGACTTTCATCACTTCTTGTGCCTGTACCTCAGAGCTGCAGTTGTGGTGGATGATCCCAATGCCACCACACAGCTGCACATGACAGGAACTGTTACTCGAGTTTCTAGAGTTTACTTACACAATTTTTACTTTACTCTTTAACTTGTTCTACCACACGAGAACTACCTTGAATTTCTGTCAGTTATTCCCCTGCCAGGACAGAAGTTGTGGTGGACCCAGCAATTCTACATACCTACACACACACACACACACACATCATTAAGCTACTCAGCTTTAAGAGTTTTCTTGTAGAATTTTTGCATCGGCTGTTTTCAATTTTTCCCATGCAGTTAATCATGAATAAATACAGCAACAACAAAGCAAAATTAGAATTCCTGCAAATTTCACTGAACTTGTTTGATCAATTCATCAATAATTGTGGGTGTGGAGTTGTGTATTCTTCTATGCTGGCTAGAAAATAACTCAGTCCATTCACCTTGAAAATAACAATGTTAGAATTTGCATTCACTACATCTACAATGCATGATTCACAGCTGCCTAAGCTCCTGTAAAGAGAACTAAAATTGACAGAGCCATGCATTCAAAACAATGTAGTAACAGGCTACAACCTCAAAGCATTTCCTTTAGATGAAGAGTGCAAAGTTTGAAGCAATGTTTTAATATAAGAAACCCCCAGCCAAGACTACTTGCAAACAACTCATTTGTGATGCTTCACAACTGCTGGCTTTTGCATTGTCTTTACCAGCTGGTGGTAAAATCCTATACTAGCATTACTAGCAGTTTTTAGACAAGAAATTATACTAACAATATTACAAACTTGTTTTATTAATATGCTATTATTTTTTAGCAACTTTTACAAACAACTTACAGCCATAACTATAGCCATCTCTGACCCTGTAACTCTTAAACAACTTACAGCCATAACTATAGCCATCTCTGACTCTGTAACTCCTAAACAACTTACAGCCATAACTATAGCCATCTCTGACTCTGTAACTCCTAAACAACTTACAGCCATAACTATAGCCATCTCTGACTCTGTAACTCCTAAACAACTTACAGCCATAACTATATGACACATAACTCCCAAACAACTTACAGCCAAACTATAGCCATCTCTGACTCTGTAACTCCTAAACAACTTACAGCCATAACTATATGACACATAACTCCCAAACAACTTACAGCCAAACAATAGCCATCTCTCACTCTGTAACTCCTAAACAACTTACAGCCATAATTATAGCCATCTCTGACTCTGTAACTCCTAAACAACTTACAGCCATAACTATAGCCATCTCTGACTCTGTAACTGTATCCATGGGGGATGACACAAGAGGTGCCTTCAGACAGATTTTCTTTGTGATGGCAGAGCTGAGATCAACTTCCTCGGCTGTGAAGTCAATAAAGCCCGGAAGAATGATGAAGTCACTGAAATACAAAGGCAATATTAGCAAAAGTATTCCACATTTCCAATTAGATGAGGGTTCAAAAGAAATGACAATTTGTCAATATTTATGTCAACTTGAGAGAACTGCTCTATGACTTGAAAACCAAAATAAATTGCTTTCACTAGCAGGTATGTCTCCAATGCTTGATGCTACTAGCAAGCTTAAACTAGCACATGTATTACAAGCAAATAAATTTATTTATTTATTAACCAAATTCAGACCAAATATATAGGTCTGAAATAAAGTTAGGATTTATGTTTAAAAGATGGGTGACATTTATACTTCATTACTTCTGCTTCAAATAGTTCATCTAACAAGTGTTGCTATTAGTTATTTGTGATAAATACTGCATATACATACAAAAAACACGAAAATAAATACATACACTTCCATCAAGGTAATATTTTCTAGCCATTTTCTATCCAAACAACATTCAACACTCCTACACACGATGGCAAGCACTTTCAAATTTGGATGCAAAAAATAACATAAATCTAACCAATGAACTTTAGTACTAACAAACATCAAAACCAAATAAACCTTACTGATATGTTAGGCCTTCTCCACAAGCAAACATTTGAGCGCCAGTCATGCCATCTTCTGGCACGTATGTGTTTCCGCCGCAAATGAGGAAATCGGCCATATTATTTGGGCAGAGAGCAGTTCCGCGCAGGTCGTTCTTGAAATTGATCCACGCAACGCTAAGTATGAGCGCTAAGAAATGTTAAGTGTTTTCACGAGAGCCACGCCGGTACCACGTGTATGCTTGTTTCACTCAGTACGACCTTCCTCAAGCCAAGTGCACTGTTAGACTGAATCTGAGACGACTTTCAAACAGTCAAACTATTGTTAGGCCTGAGCCACCTGACCAACGCGTTATATAGTGCTTATCCTCTGGCGGTGGAGATATGAATCAGTTCAAAACCATAACTAATGAATAGTCCTAGAACGGAAGATTGAAACATAGTGTCTGTAAGTTACTTCATTGGAAAACACGATAAAGGAAGTCTAGAAAAGAAGAAGTATGCCAATCGAATATCAAATTTGGCACACTGCGAAGAGAAGTGTATGTGTAGATAACTCTTACGTAGTTAACCAGTCCATTTTTGCCCCTGGCACAGCCTAATCGCTACGTATAATCGCTATGCAGTTTAAAGGCTTCTTTAAGAATAAAGAACATCACTAGCAATGAACATTAAATAATAAACGAACTAAATTTTCAACTGTCGTTAAAAATACGACAGTTTAAATGAACAGTTGGAGTAAAAATTACGTAGACCAGAAAGGCTGCATTCGATAAGCCAGTTCGGACAGACAGCCATATTTCTGAGCAGTCTTTTCTTTTCTAGCAGACCGTCAAGTGCACCTGTTGGATACCTAGCACCTAGGCCAGGTGCTTTACTAGCATCTAGAGCAGGTGGTTTACTAGCACCTGGAGTAGGTTGTTTACTAGCACCTAGAGTAGGTGGTTTACTAACATACAGATGGCTTACTAACACCTCGAGCAGGTGGTCTACTAGTACGTCGGTCAGTTGGTCAACGAGCACCTCAGACAGGTGGTCTACTAGTACCTCAGTCAGTTGGTCTACTAACACCTCAAACAGGGGGTCTACTAATACCTCTCAGTTGGTCTACTAGCACTTCAGGCAGGTAATTTACTAGCACCTCGGACAGGCAGTTAACTAATCTTTTTTAGCCTATCTGAAGACCAATCTTTCAATTACGTTCAATTCACATTTCAAGTTGCTTACCCCAATAACCAAAGTGGTTTATATGCTCATGTTATTTTTATACAGGCCAATATAATTCTAGCACCGTCTTCGGAGATATGTAGGCCAGGAATGTAAGGGACTCAACCCATCAACCAATTTACTTATACAGGGTGACCCGTAAGTAAGGTGCTTTTTTAAAATTATTATAGCTATAAAACTATAATTGTAAAGAGATTTGGTTTATTCAAAATGAAAGAAGAAGTTTCAAAGTTTAATATGAATTTATACATGAAACAATAAAATACGTTTAACTATGGAATACAATATCTTTTAAATGACCTCGATTATTAGTCAAACAATGGCATGCTCTTTCAACGGTGCTGTTCATTACTTTCGTTAATGTCTCTGGTGAAATGTTGTTGATCTCTTGAATGATGTTTTGTTTCAACTGCTGTAAAGTATCAGGTATTTCAATGTAAGCATTTTCCTTTAAGTATCCCCAGAGAAATAAATCAGGAGCACTTAGATCTGAAGATCGAGGCGGCCACGGTTTATTACCAAAACGAGAAATTATTCTGTTTGGAAAAACTGCTTTTAACATTTGCACTGTTTCTTTCGCTGCGTGCGCTGTAGCACCATCTTGTTGGATAAAGGTAATCTCTGTGTTATTATCTCCAATTTCAGATATCAAATATTCTTGAATCATCTGTCCATACAGGTTTCCATTAACACAAATTGCATCACCATTAGCATTTTCAAAAAAATATGGTCCAATGATCCTTGAAGACGTGATGCCACACCGTACTGTTACTTTAGCTGAGTGAAGTGGACGTTCATAAATTTCTTTTGGATTTTCTGAAGCCCAGAATCTGCAATTTTGCTTATTAACAAAACCATTAAGGTGAAAATGTGTCTCATCAGTCATTATTAAATTCTTTACAAAGTTTTCATTTTCTGCAAGTTGCAGAACTCTAGTCGCTTTTGGTACTCCGTAGGATAGTGTTGAGTTAATTGAATTTTATATGGATGATACTTTAGATCTTTTAGAAAAATACGTTGCAGTGAGGTACGTGACATTCTCAGTTAAATGGAACATCTCCGAGTTGACGTTTTGGGCCGATCAGCAACACTCGTTGCAACAAGCTGAATTGAAGCACCAGTTCGCGTGGTCCGTAGCCTGCTACAACGTTGTCTGTCTGCTGTTGTCCCAGTTTCTCTAAATTTCAAGACCAGTTTTTTATGCACTTCTTCGAAGGACTTCTTTCAATACCATGAATACTCCTGTAATTCTTCTGAATTGCAGTAGCCGAACAATTACATCAGAAGTAAAGTTCCACTATTTTCACTCGTTGATCCATTGCGTAGAGATTCATTTTAGGGGGTGGATTTTATGAATTTTTTGGGGTAATATGTTTTAACTATCGGTAGACTTGATACGCTGGTAGAAAACTTTGAAATCTCTTCATTCATTCTGAATTAATCAAATCTCTTTACTATACGTAGTTTTATAGCTATGATAGTTTTAAGACGGTACCTTACATATGGGCCACCCTGTATTTCTGTGATTCAGTTTGGCAGACATAAATCTTCACTACAATACAGACAGCTTACTATGTATATACGGGATACAACCTGAAAGAAAATATCTCTGAGGACGCTAGTAAGAAATTATCAATTTTACGAAGAGATGAAGTCACGTAAAACGATCGAGCATGGGCATTTTTGTTTAAGAAAGCATAAGGTATCGAAATTACACAACAAATTGGTAACTAACATACAGGGTGTACCTAAAAATGTATGCACTTTTAAAAGGCTGTACTTTGAATACTACTGGTATTCATAAGGTGTGCATAAGGTGGGTAACTACGTATTCTGGAAACAAAGTAAAACTTTAGACTTGCTTACTCGAAAGAGACTTGTCCCAGCCTCCTAGCACCAGTAGTATTAGCTACACCCTTTTAAAAATGTAGACTTTTTTTGGGGGTGGTACCCTACATTTTTCCATTCAAGTTAATACTCATCTAATACTAAGAATGACCGTCGTGTGTTTATATATTTATTTATATATTTATTTATTCATATGTTTCGTGTTGCTTTCAAAAAAATTAGAGAGATCTAGAGCATTATACGTATACTCGAGTCCGCATCGTGGATACCGAGTTCGGCGGGGTATTGCCCTATGATTCGGGTACATTGTACCCGAATATGACACGAATTGCAGAGTCAATTGCAGCAGTAGAAAACTAAGTGTCTTAGTTTTCACTAAAAATGTTGGTAAAAGAAATACTCAATTAAAACTTTTGTCCTTTGTAAATATTAATAAAAGTAAGTATATTGCATTGCGTTCTTATATGTAATTTTATTTAATATCTTTTCAACAGTATTTGTCATCATTTTTGACGGCTGGGTATACTAGTATCTTCATGTTAGACTGTTAATGTCTTACGGGTTCTGAACCAAGTTAAAAAAACTGTTGATATGACATTCGATGGCAGGGACGATGGACAAGTCAACATGTTATCATTACTTATTGGTGGTATATATATTCTACTTGAGGCACATTGCGTGATGTGAATGTTTACGTATACCCGTAGGTACTGCTGTTCTATCATCTATGATACTATGCATAGAATACCAACCACTTAAGGATCTTATGGTAAGGCATCTTTAAAAACCAATGCTGTTACATTTCTTATGTACCAACTTTATTGGAAATATACGTTTTTGTTTTTTGTTTGTTTGGTAGATGCTATCGCCAAAATCCTTCGATGCTGGTGTAACAAAAACCAATGCTGTCACATTTCTTATGTACGAACTATATTGGAAATAACTTTTTTGCTTGATTTTTTTGTATTTGGTGATAGGTCCGCGATGTAAGCTCCCATACCACTGAAAGCACTTTCCTCTTGGCGTAGCATAGACACGTACATGTACGTAAGAATGTTGGCTATGTATGTTACGCAAAGACAAGCCTGATGTGTCACTGTCTGCAGCTGTTATACTTTCGACCCAAACTGTCATTCTTAGAGGACGTTTCGATACAAGTTGTTATATTCTTTAAAAGCAGACCTGTGTGGGTAAAAAATAATTAAAAACGTGTTCATTGCAGATGCTGATGGATTTGCAGCTACCTTTTTCAGTCCATACACAGGGTGTCCCAAAAAAATGAATACATAATCACAAACTTACATTTGAAGTTCTATGCGTTAAAACATAGTGGTTAACGACGTATTTTGGATAGAAAATGAATATTTAGATCTTGCTCTTTTGAATGAGACATGTCCCAGCCTCCTAGCCCCAGTAGTATCCAAACTACAGGCTTTTAAAATTTCGTAATAGAATACGTTGTTACCCAACTGAGAAAAAATTATAGGTGCCCTTGTTTTAAAAAACGTTAACAGGCCTTTTCAACTGTGCCATCATCTACACACATGGCACACCACTTGGTGTCCTCCATAACCTACAGATACAGCGCACTTTCTGATGTCCTCCATACCCTACAGATATGACGCACCACCTTTTGTCTGGCAAAATCTTAACTTATGACGCACCACCAGGTATCTTCCATAATCTACAGATACAGCGCACCTTCTGATGTCCTCCATACCCTACAGATATGGCGCACCACCTTTTGTCAGGCAAAATCTTCACTCATGGCGCACTTCTTGTCTGCCGCTGCGTCATCGCGACTTCGCCCCTCGGAGCCAAAATTAGACCAAGGATGCCAAGCTGCACAGCGCGTTCACACAGTGGCTCACGGGTTGGCTCCTGTCTCTGACGTGAACTAGATCTTATTCTTTCCTCACTGTGAGTCTGCATACTGTACAACATTTTACCCCCTTGACTGGCTCATTAGGAAATCTAGGTAAGAAAAGAGGTTCAAAAAGCCATGGTATAACGGCCTTATAATTACAGACAGATTCTCAAAAATTTAACACTTTATTCAAACATCACTGCCTGATTTACATAAAAATATAGTCTAAGGTACAAAGCAAATGCTCTTGTATTACAAACATAAAAGCATCAACTTCTTTCTGTAGGCATTAAAATGTTTGGCTCCGTTTCCATTTTTTATTCTTTAATGGTACATGATAGTGCTACGCACTTTGAGTAAGGATATATTTACTAACTTGCATATGCATCCTGCATTTTATGATGTCAGCGAAAAATTATTATTACATTTACATTAGGCTGAAATAACAACATGCATTTGTTTTCTGTTTATAATATAAATGAGCTGTGTAGACCAATAATCAATTTTTTTTTAAGTACGCGCATCATGGTTTCCATTACTGGGTTTGTGTTAATATTTGTAGAATTCCACCTCCAGAAAAGGTCTAATTTCTTTATACAGACATACAACTATAAAATTTGACAATCGAGAAGAAGAAACGAGCAGCCCTTCTTCAGTAGTTATATATTGCTGTTATAAAACGTATTCCATTTTGATCTAAGAGAAATTTCTGTAAACATCTAACACTAAGAATGACCGTCGTGTGTTAATATATTTATTTATTTATATGTTTCCTGTCACGCTCTTAAGAATAGATAGGAAGAAATTAGCACTGGCGGTGTTGGTTTCAGTTCACTGGTAAATTAATACACTCATTTTCGCTGTACAAGTGCACTATAATAAGTCACTTTCGAAAAAATTAGAGAGATCCAGAGCCTTATATACTCGAGTCAGTATCGTGGATACCGAGTTCGGTGGGGTATTGCATATTACAATATACATACACAAGCTCGCAGTTACTTTCAGTAATGCTGAATTTCTGTATCTAGGATATGACACGAATGGCTATAACTACTTCTATTGCGGCTCAAAAATACCCGTAATTTGCCAAAAATTACATTGCGTTCTTATATGTAATTTTAGTTAATCTTTCCGACAGTATTTGCTATCATTTTTGATGGCACGGGTGCACTAGTATTACCATAATCTATGAAAGACCATTTCTGCTTCAATCCACACAGATTGAGTAAATTTCGGTTCACAATCAAGGAAAATAGAACTAGCTTTGTTCCAATTACGTATACTTGACATATACATTAAGTTTTAATTTCTTATAGTTAACATCTTGAGATTAGTGATCAAGCTTCAAGCGACTGTTCCGTCCATCTTGTGACGTGAGGTAAAGGCTCGTAGAGACGCGTTGCAATGATCTGGAATTTTAAGGAAATTGTCAGTTTAAATAAGTCTATCAGTTTACCTGGTATTCTGTGTCAGAAGCTGGAGTAAATTCTAGAGCTGCCTAGGGATTCGAACCCTCGAAACCAATGACCTAGTGACTCTAACACCGCTAACCACTCAGTTACAGTAGAATCGAAATCTGCATTCATATTAGCATTTCTTAACTTCTTTAATAAAGCATCATAGCTCAAGACCAAAATCTTTCTGTTCTACAGTTACGCTACAGGCACAGTACATAGCATTTATGGCGTCACTTTATAGTCCCGTTGTGATATGATTACCAAATTTCAAGATATATATTAATTTCTCAGTCTGTTGTGTTGTTCGTGGTCTACGTTTAATTACCGTGCCCGGGGAATTTTTTTCACTTCAAGATTAAGATCGCAGGCATGCTGTACAGGGTACGACAAGATATTTTACTTTTTTCGTAACCTTTTGAAAGACAAAAAAAAGAAAGCATGTTGTCGCATCCTGTATTTTATCGTAGTTCGTTATAACAGAGCCCTACTGGGACTTATAATAGTTCGTTATAACAGAGCCCTACTGGGACTTATCGTAGTTCGTTATAACAGAGCCCTACTGGGACTTATCGTAGTTCGTTATAACAGAGCCCTACTGGGACTTATCGTAGTTCGTGTTTTCCCGTTACATAAGTAGGCAGATAAAAATCAGATAGCTCTCAAATGTGAGTTTCAAAGTTAAATGTAGGTATTTGTACCAATAAATTTAGCGTACATCCTAGTATACGTTCGGGAAGTTTAGAATGAAATTTCAACAGTTATTTTTTAATTCATTAGATTGAAATTCATCACTATGTATAGTCACGCTCAAATAAAAATCTGAGTAATTTCAAGACCTTAAAGATAGCTTGTACAGTCCGAAATGTACGGTATTAAAGCTGATTCTTTTTCAATTAATTAATCTTTTCATTTAATTCGGGAGATTTTCAGGAAAATGACCAATCAGCACTAATAGATGGCTTGTGGGAAATACATTTTTTAAGTATTAAATCTTTTCAACCAAAAAACTACGATCTATGTATTTATGTAATCGTCGAACAGTGTATTACATTATGTCGCATTAGTGATCAACTTTATGAATTACTTATATATAACAAATTTAGCCATAATAAAAATATAATACTTGGCCAGCAATAAAAAAGTTACAATGTCCCAATAAAACCCAAAATTTTTTGTTTTATACCCTCAAAGTATATGAATGGAGTGGTTAACTTTCTGACTTGAGCGTCAGGACCACAGTCCGAGTCCCTAAGCAGCACACAAATTTTTGTCTGCTAGACCTTGGCCAGGAAGACTGACTCGACAGACGGGCTATTTTGATGCTCTAAACAGACTATTTCATTCAATATCCAACTCATCTCTACGAGCCTTTTCCTCGAGTCATACACAAAAAACGGAAACAGTGGCTGGGAGTAACATCTAAAAAGATATTAGCGATAAGAATTGAAAACAAGTGTGTATGTGAAGTGTACATGATTGGAATCAGATGAATTGTGTTTTTTCTTATATGAGATACACGTTATGCATGCTGTAATGCTTGAGGAATGACATTCATCTTGGGTTTACATCGCAGCCACCGTCGTCGAGTGGTCTGCGGCCCGTGTTCTGTATCGGGTCTCTGCTTCATGTAGAAAGACCGAGGGTTCGAATCCGGCCATGGACACGAGTTATTTCTCGTACGCCGCGCCGTGCACTCAACCCGCTAAGCACTCAACTCCCCGCCCATGTAGACGCCCATCAACCTCCCGGGATCGTCGTATGGAGCTCACCATCACCCTTACTCTTAGAATGTTAATCCTAAGAATTTAAAAAACAATGTACTTATGTCTATGTACTGTGTACTTGATTGGAAATAAAGATTTTTTTGTTTTTTATTAAGCTCTACCCGTCTCTACCTCAAGTCGCACCACAGAGGACTGGAACAGTCGCTAGGAGTATCATCACTAAGAGTTACATATTAGTGTTACGAAAACATTATTCCATGTACATAGTGTGGATTTATGTTATGCTTGGTGATACTGTACTGTCTGATATGTGGGGTCAAAGTGGGATACACCAGTGTTAAATTTATATATATTTCATTTTGATGAACTTTTATTCCACATTTTTTACATGCTCTACTCGGTGCTTGCTTCCTTTTTAAAATCCACTTCGAGCTATAGAAGGTAATGGAGATAGTATTATATATTGCATAGCGATTGAAATTAAACTTCCCGTACTTACCTTCATTCCTGAAAGATTCATCTATCTAATTCTCATCATTCTAATTCGCAGCCACCGTAGTCGAGTGGTATGCGGCCCGTGTTCTGTATCGGGTCTCTGCTTGTGCAGAAAGACTGCGTGCGGGTTCGAAACCCGGCAATGAATACGAGTTGTTTCTCGTTTCACTCCGTGAGCTCGCACTTATCGGTAAGACCTCAACTCATCGCCCATGGACACATCCCAGGATCGTCGCATGGAGCTTACCATCATCCTTACTCTAAGAATGTTAATCTTAAGAATTTAAAAACCAATGTACTAAATGTCTATGTACTATGTACTTGATTGGAAATAAAGATTGTTTGTTTTTCTTCGTTTCCTGTCAATCAGTCATGCAAACTAAATGATATCTAAATTCAGTTATTCTTCTAGTATTTCTAGTATTTCTTATAAGTATTTCTAGAACATACACATATCAATTTAATTAAAGTAAATATATTCTACTCGAGGGTCATAATGACATTCTAACGCAATGCGTAATCTCTATAGTAAATTTTCTTCTCTGATTTTAAGATCTCTGACTTTCCGTTACTATGGTAAGTCACGGTTAGTATGTAATAGGAATTCATCCATCTTGAATTATGATCCTAAATGCTGGTTTATATTTATATTTTTATGCTGGAGCGTAAACAAACGTGAATCAATTTAAAACAAAATCTAAGGATAATTCTTGTGGCGTGGATTCTCGTGAGAC
>VCRD01003752.1:31250-56045 GCA_006783055.1 Trinorchestia longiramus
CCTGTTAAGCATTTGGGGCCCTATGACAAGCGGGATCTTCCAGTGATAGAAATTCTTTGCATTGAGTGACTCAGGGTGGCCCTTGAGGAATTATTTTAGACGACCCTTACTCATTGGAGAAAAACTCTTGGATGACACCCTGTTGTGTGTGTGTGTATTAGAGGAAATTATAGGCTGTTTTAAAGGCCCCAGCCAAACGCTAGCCCTCAAATCTATGTATTACTGCTTTGTGTTACATTCATTTGAAAGCAATTTATTCTTTAATTTTGCATGCAATAAACTTAGTTTCTGTGTAGAAAATAATTGTATTTTAATTTAATTCCCATGTGAAATCCATGTTTTAATGTACACCTGACAGACTCAACTTACTGAAAAACAAATTATCCATACAATTCATTCAAGAAACTTCACTTTATTTTTTTCAGGCATTCATGTCATGTAATATTTGTTAAAAGTTTTTTCATCAATTGTGTATTTACTGGTGTGACCACCACTGTAGTAAAGTATTGTTTAGAGAGCTCAGTGTTGACTAATGAGCACAACATGGCTTCAGAAATGCCATCTCAAGTCTTGCAGGGCTGCTGCCTCAGCATGTGTCCTCCTAGTGAAATGACCTTGTAAGTCCAAACTGTCATGTGTTGTCATTTCTTTGTCATATGTTGTCATTTCTTTGTCATGTGTGGTTATTTCTTTGTCATGTGTGGTAATTTCTTTGTCATGTGTGGTAATTTTTGTCATATGTGGTAATTTCTTTGTCATGTGTGGTAATTTCTTTGTCATGTATGGTTATTTCTTTGTCATGTGTGGTAATTTTTTGTCATGTGTGGTATTTTTTGTCATATGTCATAATGTCATTGTCAAGTGTAGTATGCTGAATGGTCTATCATTGTTGATTTACATCCAGAAGGGTAGCAATTTTTAACTGTCTTATTATCTTCACATTTTTTACTCTCAATAGCTCATTTTTTGTCGAGGGACTATTTGTTAATTATATTTTTCAGACGGAATCGTGAAGGCCTGGTTCATCCCATGGAGTGCAGACCTCAATTGCCCAAAACTGGTCCTCAACAAACTTCAGATAAGAGTAAGCATGTTCTGTTTCTAATTACTTCATTGTATTAGTATTTACTTTACATCATGTGTGAAGCACACTGACATTTTTCTTGTAAATTAATGATGTAACATGTAAGTGAGAAGTTTAGTGAAAAGTTATTTTTCAGCTCCTATGCATAGGGTGTCTTGCTGTGGTATGATATTACAACCAATAGGTATATTACTTGGATATCCCCTCTATTATTACAACCACAAGCTTGTTATTACTTTGGTATCCTCTCTGTTATTACAACCAACAGGTATATTACTAGGATATCTTCTCTATTATTACAACCACAAGCTTGTTATTACTTTGGTATCCTCTCTGTTTTTACAACCAACAGATATATTACTTGGATATCCCCTCTATTATTACAACCACAAGCTTGTTATTACTTTGGTATCCTCTCTGTTTTTACAACCAACAGATATATTACTTGGATATCCTCTCTATTATTACAACCACAGGCTTCTTATGACTCTGTTATACACTATGCTATAGTAGTCTTGTATAACACACTCCAATATACTGCACCAAAATGCTTCCAGGAAATTCACCATCTGCCATGCTAATGTCCCATACTTTTCAGATGGTGGCAACCCACATTCAGGAAAGAAGGGCAAGAAGAGCCTTAGCATCAAGGGAGACCCTCAGTATTTTGTGAAGGAGTTTGCCCGGTCATCAGCTGGCAGGGAGATTCGTGCTTGTGATGTGCGATCTCTGCCTGTGCTTGTGCGAACCATCCGCTACCTCCTCACTGAGTGCGAGCCTTTGCTTATACCCAGCCTAATTATTGTAGGATTAGTTGCAATTGTTTGTACTCTGTGAAAAATAAAATTTATGTTGTTTTTATAAAAAAGTTGGCTGTTGAATTTTGGACATGATTCTTGAATAATGTGTAATTAATCAATTTTGTTAGTTTCAAAGTGTTTTGAAGTGTAATTCATAACTAGTTCTATAGTTCTTTAAAATAAGCTTCTTATGTGTGGAGCAAACTTCCATCATTTCTGAATCAAATGCATCACTGCATTCTATGAAAACCTGCCTCTTCTAATGACTTGTTGTAATTTTCTAACACTGGCCTGTAACAGTTACTCAAGAATACCAGAGTAGTTGATGAATCCAGTGTAGTTGATGATGCTAGAGTAGTTGATGACACCAGAGTAGTTGATGACACCAGAGTAGTTGATGACGCCAGAGTAGTTGATGACGCCAGAGTGGTTGATGACGCCAGAGTAATTGATGACACCAGAGTAGTTGATGAGCTCAGAGTAGTTGATGAGCTCAGTGTAGTTGATGACACCAGAGTAGTTGATGAGCTCAGTGTAGTTGATGACACCAGAGTAGTTGATGAATCCAGTGTAGTTGATGACGCCAGAGTAGTTGATGACACCAGAGTAGTTGATGACACCAGAGTAGTTGATGATGCCAGAGTAGTTGATGATGCCAGAGTAGTTGATGATGCCAGAGTAGTTGATGACGCCAGAGTACTCTCTAAGCATAAGTATTGGTGTCCAGTGCCTACAAGCGGACTGACTGCAGTGACTGCGTGGTTCACGAGTTCATCAGCAACAGATTGAGGGCTGTACGTCAGGACATGGCTGTGCAGGGCCTTCTCACCTCCGTCAGAGCTGCCCCTCTGCTGGCCGCCTCTGTCCGCTATGCTGTCCTTCAGCTCTACAGGTCATCCAGTTCTATTCAACTAATATCTTGACTCTTTCTGTACTAATACGTTATGTTGGATCGATATTATAGGCTCGAACAGTACCAATGAGTTATGTTTGACCAATATTATGGGCTATAACAGTTTAAACAAGCTATGTTTGATCAATATTATAGGCTATAACAGTTTAAACAAGCTATGTTTGATCAATATTATAGGCTATAACAGTTTAAACAAGCTATGTTTGATCAATATTGTGATGTCTTTCTTTGCGAATAACACGTGTTCGGCCACTAACCATAATCTATTGTTGAATATATATTTTCATAACGATGTATATTTATTTTGTATTAGATCTGTTCACAAACTTGAAATAAAATAATAATAGCTATACTTAGTAACTTTGATAAACGTGTTCTTCCGATACGTAAACGTATTTTATCGATTTTTATAAACGTATTTTATCGATAGGCATCGAAATATTCTCTGTTATATAGGTCTGCTTGTGCACTCAATTTCAAGGGTAAAAATAGCAAAACTTAATTTTTGTAACATCTTTTTTAATAGTAGAAGCGCCCTAATATTTTTCATTGCTAGTTATGCCAGCTCATGAAGCAAACATTCAGTGGTCTACTCACTCTACTCTACTCTACTCGTTTCAAACTACTTAGCCAGAAACTTGGATCTCGAATTAATTGAGGATATGAATTTTTGTTCATTGTCATTAGTAAGTAGCGTTCATTGTTTGACTGAGATAACGAGTTGCTTGTGCCTTTTGACTGAGATAACGAGTTGCTCGTGCCTTTTGACTGAGATAACGAGTTGCTCGTGCCTTTTGACTGAGATAACGAGTTGCTCGTGCCTTTTGACTGAGATAACGAGTTGCTTGTGCCTTTTGACTGAGATAACGAGTTAATTGTGCCTTTTGACTGAGATAACGAGTTAATTGTGCCTTTTGACTGAGATAACGAGTTAATTGTGCCTTTTGACTGAGATAACGAGTTAATTGTGCCTTTTGACTGGGAGTGTCATTTCTGGTTTAATTATTCTGTGTCCTGGAAGCCATCGTTATGTTTTATAACGAAGGTTTTAGCGTCCTGTTTGTGCGGTAAATTTCCGGACTTAGGTTAACTTTGATAAGGTCAGACGCATTTATTATTTATAAATGTGAGTGTTTTCATGAACATATTTATTGTATGTAACCCCTCGTCCTAATACTTCCAATTTCAATGGAAGTATTGAGAAGCTTTTCAGTACTTCAAATACTACCTCTATTTGAAGTATTTTGGACATGATATATTTCCACTCACAATACCAGACACTCCCAGACTTTCTCAAAGTATCACTGCTGAGATCGCTTTTGTTGTGAGAAAGGGTGGTTAAACTAGGACTATAATAACAACAATAATATTAAAATTACATAATTTTGTGCAATGCATTTCAGGATGTGTGAGGTTTCTGCCACAGACTACAACCCTTTCTTGGACATGAAGCAGCTACAAGAGACTCTGGCTGGTCTCGTTCGTCTCTACAAAGACAACTCCAACCACATTCCGCCACAACCTCCAGCTTTCTCTTTTGACTTGGACGACGACGATGAGGAAGAATATTTTTTTGAGTTCGATTTCAGTACTGGGAAAGTTCGAGAGAGAAGCGCTGGATGTGGAACAAATAATTCCAATGGAGAAGGTAGCTGCAGTGGCGTGTCTTGTGACTCGAACAGAAGTGATGCACAAACGCCAGGCGATTTGGCGGGAAATCATTGGACTGGTGAGGGTAGCGGCGAAGGAGAGTGTCGACACACTTGTCAGACGACCTCTGACTGCCCTGATGATAGTGGCTTCTTGAGCATTGATAACGAAAACGACCGCATTAGTAAAGCAGCTGGGGGCAGTTTTGTAAGCTACAGAGGGTCAGATGATGATGAAGTGTCCCGTGTTATGACGAGAATATCTGCTATGAGTCTAGAGGCTATGGGTGGAGAGGCACAGGCTGCCTCTACTGCTCATGTTGACGGAAATTCTAAAGACGACAAGAACCGATTTAATAAGGAAGCCGGAGAGCACGTCAAAGAACAACGGGAGTGTTTTGATGAATGTGTGGTCGAAAAGGATTCTAATTTATATGTTGATAGCCCTAATCAATCCACAAACAATGATGATTCAAGTGTCAATCATCAAACCAACAGCAATTCAAATTCATCATCTTTAAATTCATCTGAAGGGAATAGCAATGACAGCGTAACTGATAGCGATAAGCTATCCTCCTCTGTCTTACATGAATCTGTCTGTGAGCGTGAAGAAATGGAGTGTATTTATTTACTGCTGAATTACGACAAGTCTGAGGCTGTAGAGCACGCGCTTGAGCTACCCACGTTCGTGAAGGAGGGGAAGGTGCTGAGCCGTGTGCTGCCGGCGGTGTTGTCGTACCACAGTACCGGCAACACAACAGCACTACTGCGGCTCCTACACGCGCTGCCGCCGCTACTGTGTTCTGCTCTGTATCTTAGCTTACCTAAACTTCAACGCAAAATTCTTCAAGTGAGTACATGTTGATTGGTGTCTTTGTGATGGATGCGTGAGCTGTACAACATTTCTTTGGGTTGTGTCTTGAGGAAATACATGAAGTCATTCATGTCAAGTAGTTAGTATTAAAAGCTTTATAAGTATTTTACTTATTGCCTCACGTGGTATTAAGATTTACGTTCTTTTGTCAGAAGTTATACCTCTGGTACAAAGTAATTGTGAAACTCCTCCGTAAACAAACAAACAAAGAAACAAACAACTTTATTTAAACGAACGATATATTCCTAATATCGTGGTTATCATCCGGATATTAGTGGCTAATATTATTGTTTAGAAATTGTATATCTTGGGTGCATAATGGTTTAGAGATTTTGTTGTTGTTGTTGTCTAGCTTGTTCAGCACTTCAAGATGCTTGGCTGAACTAAAACTCCTTCACAAAATTCAATATTGTAGAGGAGCTCCGACTGGTTTTGAACGTAACACTTTATACAAGGAGGAGGTAATTAATTAAAGAATCTTTAATTCGTAAATAATCCTCATAAAACGCTCGTCTCCCTCTATAATAGGGAAAACGCCAGATTTATTCATTATTTCCTTGACCGCGTAGTGTAACGTGAATTCTTGAAGGCACGATATTTCTCAGCATATAAAGTGCATTGTAATGATTGCAGGTGCTAACTACAGGGCACAGCAGCGTCAACAGCAAGTACCCGCTCTTAGAGCTGGCCAATCAGCTGGTGTTGCCAGGTGCTGATGCTGCCAGAAGAGCCTGTAGACACTTCGGACTGACTGTTACTGGAGATCAACACCAGTTTGTTGCATTCCATAAGAACGACTTCAGCATCAACGCGCCCTTGGTGTGTTGACTCTGCGTGTGCCAAATTTTGGGACGGTTTGAATGTTGGTTAGTTGGTTTTTTTGAACTAAGAGGAGCCTTTAGATTGGGAGCAGCTGCTGAGCAGCCGTGTAGCATCTTGAATAATTGAATGAAGCTTTGTAATGCTTAGTACTTTGAATGTTGAAGAATAAATTGTTGTACTTTGAAATGCTTTAGGTAGAGGAATCATTCAAGCAGGATGATCCTCAGTATTTGATGAAAAATCACGTAAGCAACGTGCTCTTGATTATGTTACATTTTCCAAATTGTAAACTAATTGTAATTGTAAATTTGGCAATTTCTAAGACGCTAGATACTTACTCCGGCTATTTTCGAAATGTTTCATGCGTGCTGGCCACAATTTGAAGCTCTAATAAGATTGATGAAGGACATCAAAACTGTGGAGTACCGCTGCAAGTTTTGTACGATGAAAGATGTCATTAAAACACTGGAATATAACAAGCGAACTCCGCAGTCTTCAAATATTAAGAGCTCATCCATATGCACTCAGCAAAAGTCTAGCACAAATAAAACTTATTCCTACTGCAGATCTTTTTGTTGCTACAAGATATAAGTCGCAGCCTAAAACTAGATGTGTTGATCATCTTGCCGAACATGTTAAACGTCTTTTGAAATAATGCCACATGTTGAACATGTTTATGTGAGGGAGAAACTGCTACTTGTTTAACTTCTTCACTTGAGGGAAATATTTCTACGAGGTTCTAAGTCATTTTGAAGCAATGCAGAACGAATAGCTTCCATAAGATGACAATAGTTCAATGATATAAAATGACTTGCCTTCTTCCTCTACACAGATCTTATACATTATCGGCTCTTTTTGAAAGCTTAGTTAACTAGTTATGTACTACAAAAATTAAGCCGTAGTGTCTATTGTCTGTTCCATGGAGGTATCATTATTGAACCGAAAACTTGAAAAGGTTGAGTTAGATCAGCGCGATATAGTCTGAACCATTGAAGCGCTAGCAAACGTATATTACTAACTCTACTATGTCAACAATGTTCTTGGCCACAAGCTTTCAACAACATCGACCTTGGGGAACAAAGTTGTGTTACTTGCATATTGACACACACACGCCACTTATATATTACTTATAAAGAAATGGACTGCGGGGTACAGTGCAGCATGTCCTTGTTCAGTGCCCGAGCTATAACGTTTCTAGAAATTTCTGTCCAGTGGATCACAACAAATGAAAACTGGAAAGGCGGGTTGTATGTATTGAACATAAAATCTTCTATAATACCAACAAATTGATTGAAAAATGAACGATTTCTTGAAATAGTGGTTGATGAAAAGGGTTAAAATGATTATTGTGTTGTGCAGATGCCGCTGGAACGAGCGGCTTGGCTGGATGCTAAACTGGAGGCTAGTGGTAGTTCACTACTACTCCCACACCCACTCCTGTGAGGTGGTGGTAGAGCACTAGTACTACTAGTACTACTACACCCACTTCTCTGAGATGGTGGTAGTGCTCTGTGCTTGTTCGATGTGAACAAATAAAGCTGATCACTGTCCTGGACATTCCGAGATCTTTCTTGCTTTTTTCGTTATTGATTGCTGTCAGAACTTTGACAGCAAGTTATTTACTACAATGTGTTGTATAACGAAGATATTAATTTCGTCTTTGTACTGCAAGTTTCCGAACTTTGAACTATTTTCATGAAGACAAACACATTCATTAACTGTGTCTTAGTGCCTTAATGATTATATTGTAACAAACAGAACGCAATGCACGGTTTCTTTCTGGTCACAATGTTACAATTAAGGCAACTGATGAAAATAACATCTGAACTTAGGTCACGCAGAAGAACTAATGTTGCCATCGTTTTTGTTCTTTCTTGCCGTGTTTCTCAAACCATCCGAATTTTCTAGCTCTAGCAATCTTTCACTTTCCTCTCACTCATAGTTTTAAGTTATGATGATCCAGCACGTCGGTTAAGAAGTAGTCAATTCAATTGAAACTCCCCTCGTAGTTTCATGCCGGACTGGTTTAGGAGATCGTTGTTGGCTGTATTCTATAAATCAATAAATAAATTCTTGAATAGTATTTAATGGATAAACGGGACGCTATTCCTCCTCATTAAGTCGGTCTTCCAGTTGAACATTTGATTATTTTAAGGTCAGATTACTTATCCACGATTGGACCTGGCTGTTGACGTTGGATTACCCCTGCCACATCATGGTATGATTTCTATTCTTTTAAACTCATCGACCGACAAGCAGTTGTTGGATTGCGTTTACTATTCTTTTAATTATTCTATGAACTCTACTATTCTTCTAACTTCATGTCTCTATCAGTGCATGAACACTTCAGTCTTTGTTGCATTTTCCTTACACTTCATTGTTTTCTCAAGCCTGTGCTGTTCGATTATTCCAAAACTACATCTTGACACTCCACAGTCTGACTTGAGCTCCATGCATGTCCTCTGCCACATCGCCTTACTCACCGTGTCACTGGTACACTACTTCTAAAACACCTCACATATTTTCTTTCATTAATATTGGTCTCTGAGCTTCATGCGGTGGAAAACTCTGAGGACAATAGCATCCTCATACAAATAACTTTTTTCCTTCAAACCTACGCTTCCCAATGATAAGCATCCTCTCACACTCTGTGACCCACTTGCTCTAACAATCCTCTACTTAAAGCAATACAGAGTCCTTCGTATTCTTACGGTCTCGCGTCTTCCATCTATTTTTTAAGTTCACATCCATCGTATATTCTCATTTTTAAAACGCTCTTAATTTAAGCACTTACAGTAACTCAAAATTCATCGTGTTAGAGATTCTTCGCTCCTGAAAAACTACGCATTTTTTATGGTAACTCCCTCGTAAACTCGGCCGGAAATTCAGGAATATATATGGAATAAAACTATAAACTAAAGCTATCGGGAATGTTATGTATGTATTATCGATATTGCCAGTAAGTTACGAGAGCGGTAAACACACAAACACAATTTGTGTAAATAATGAAAATAAGCGCTTCATTTAAAAGAGCTTCTTTCACCTAGACAGGCTGAATTTCATACCTGCATCCTGTGGGTTGCTCGGAGAGACACTCGAGGTAGTCTCTACCGTAAACTTGTGCTTGTGGCATTGTGAAGCTTCTATTGCTTTACGATTCGTAGTGTTTTCTCGTCTAATTTGTTTGTTATTATTATTATTAAACGGTAGCGAGGTACAGAGTAAAATAGTCGGGTTGTCTCATGAAAGTAATATGCCTGACCTGTCCTGTAAAAGTGAGCAAGGAATTATGTTCATAGACCGGCGTGATTGTGCACAGCACAGAGTTGTCTTTGGCTGCGCTTCCTTCAAGTTTCAGAAAATTTTATCGATGGACCTTTGTAAAATATTCTTACTGATAACACGTGTTGGATCCTATCACTATTTTTCATCAATTTCTAAGTAGCTGGCAGTAGGAAAAGTGGTTCACGGTGCGATGTTTAACCTCATCTTCCTTTTACATGTGCACCATGCATCGTTGCAGCTCATAACGGGCAGCATGCAATATATTTACTCGTGTAAAGGTTTGTCATTTAAACCACTGAGAAGTGTTTATTACCTCATTTTGATGCTTGTGATAACTTGGTGTTGTTGTATTTCTTATTTCATTGCCCAGGACTATTTGTAATCATTTTCGTTCGTTCCAAAGAGACTACGATGCATCAGATTGAGCTTTTTGAAACTGCGCTACCGTTTTTCCTGTCCAAAGCAGTGGCAGGCTGAAAAATTAATTCATTAATTGTTGATAACTTTCTTACTGATTGCCAGATTTAAATGTTTTATTCTTTATTAGATACAGATGTTCTGTCAACTAAAAAGATGTTTCCATCAACGCAACACTCGGGTTGTCGTTACCGAAAACGTGCGGGTACATCCTAAGTACTTTTGGATAAACAATTATCTCAAATACTGAAAGAATTGACATGTTGTATCATGAATATCAACCGAATTAAGTGGCTGGAGAGTTTCATGGCTACCTAGTTAGTACAAGAGACACGATCGGTTCGTTTTTAATAGGCAACCCTGTATACTTGGCCTCGTAGCTCGGATACGCACCAGTACTCGGGCTGTGAATAAAAATGCCAAAAAATTCGGTAAATGTAATCTTAAAGAATGGTATACGCTCGGTTATAGATTTGGTACTATGAGTAAACTCCTAAACTTAAGACTCGTGTCGACGGAGGCTCTGATCATAGTACCTATAATTTTGGATCAGCCTTTGTTTGCAGATTATTTTGAAGGTGTTCTGCCAAGAAGAGCTGGATGTTATGTAGGGCGAGAATTATATGCTATCGCCAATTAATTTTTTTTTAGATAGGGAACGCTTTATATAATGTAACTTGATACTCGGTAATATTTTATCCGTATCATTGCTGTTAATAAAACAGCATTGTTGTAATGATGTGTTATTTCCTTAGGCTTATTTCATTCGCACGTATCAGCTAGTTTACCTCAAGGAACACTGTTTTGTGCAGTCATTTAGTCAGTTTAATTAACAGGGGACAATCTAGCTGCTACTTACCGACTCCATCGCTTGTTTGCGTGAAGAATATGAATAACTTTCCCAGAACTTCAATGACGAACAGCAAAAAAAAACATCGTTGAAACTTCATTAAAAATCTTATCTTACATTCAATTTTTATAAAAAAAATAAGTCGTACAACTGATCTGAATATACTTTAGATAAAAAACTAGACGTTTACTAACAAGAATGCATGGTTGAGTGCGACCGTCGCTACACATCGTGGCGGGTAGCCACAGCTATACTGATCTATTGAACAAGCTGATGCCTAGAAGGTAAGCGGCCTCTAGGTTATACAAGCATGGTACAACAAAAGAATGAAATAAAATGTCTGTCACGACGTAAACCTCGTCTTGTCAAATGTCACAAATTATCAAGAAGTTTTAACAGATGTATTAAAAACATCTCAAAGAGCGAAACCTAATTTTGAGAAACAATTAGTAATGTGATCTGCCATGGGATGGCACTCGCATAGGACACGAAGGAGTATACGTGGATGTTATTTGATTTACACAAGTGAACGCAACAGCTAACACAGGCAATTCCACGGTCTGAAGCTGATAACATACTATAGGAGTTCACACTTTCCTCGTATGTGCTCTGAGGAAGCACATATGACCATGAATAAAATTATATATCTACACATTTCACCATAAATTACAAAATGTAGCCAGTATACGCGAATACCGTCATGACTCAACGTCAGAAAGTACGCCGTAAAAAATGTGCTTTACGACATAATTACGACATTGTACATTAAAGGACGGTACTACACGCTATAAAAAATGGTGCTCGACACCATTGTTCTGACACAGCACAAATGAAGACACGACGCTTGAGCACCACACTGATAACTACTACATTTGACGGCATATAGGACGCACTTTTTTCCAAAATTTTGGTTCAAAAAATGCGCTCTGCGTCTTATACATCGCAGGTACCTTTAACCTGAACCTAACCTGCTGGAATGAGGGTGTCTTATATGCCCGTGCGTCTTACATGTCGTCAAATACGGCAACTTAACGCGACGAAGATGACGGTTATCTGGGTGTGCTCGTCAGTGACGAGGTGTGGAAAATATCAATGGTGGTTTCACGACAGGGACGGAGGCTGTAGTCACCAGACCCAATACTGAAGCGATTGCCTCCTAGACGCTGGAAGTAGTCCAGGCCTCGGCCTATCTGTACGGTCCAGCCGTTGTCCAGTCTGCGGTAAAGAAGAAATTTAGCATGATGGCATCAATTTCGCGTACAAATAGTGTACCAAATTTTGCATGACTGCTTAAATTTCGTATACAAATACTATGTCCGAAGTTTAGGATGATGGCATATATTAGGTGTAAATTTTGTACATACTGTACGAAATCTTTCGTGACGATAAATGTTTTGTGTATAATATACGAAAATTATCGTAACATTAGTTCGTGTATGGGTGTAACACACTAAGTTTAACGTAATGGCGTGTGCATCGAAATTTTGGTTGGTAGCTGTTCGCCAAGAAAAAGAAGGCATACTAAACACCAGTAGTTATACTAAAGAAGGCACCACACTGATAACTACTACATTTGGCGGCATATAGGACGCACTTTTTTCCGAAATTTGGCTCAAAAAGTCGCCCATCGTCCCATCCCTGAACCTAACCTGCTGGAATGAGGGTGAGTCTTATATGCCGTCAAATACGCTGGTAGCCAGGTTACCTGATGTCACGGTCGTGCAGGGAGTCAGAGAAGCTGTACGAAAACGCAACTTTGCAATCAGCCAGCGCAAACCGGAGCTCCTCTAGGCCTTCCAGCTGCTTCTGCTTCTCCCTGCGTCACAAAACAATTATTTCACTATATAATAATACAGAGTTTGTTGCTTGCTTGCTTGATCCGTCTCTCTGTCATGCTCGAAAGGATTTAGATAGGAAGGAATTCGGTAGGGTATACATATATTGTAAGCATCGTATTGTGGATACCAAAGGCACATCCTTCAATGTGGAAACTCCTTCCCAAAGCCCGCGTCCACTGGCAAATCAATCGAAAAATTCATGTATTTTTCACTATTGTTTTTAGTATTGCTAGAAGCACCGGCGCCGCTTTGGCAAACCGACTATTAAGTCTCAGAGAGATGAATTCCTTGTGTTCCTTATTGTAGTAATATGTTTATTACCAGTAGAGAGTATCCAGGATACAAACCTCGGCTTGTTACAGTCACACGATGTCAGCAGTTCGATGGCGTGCAGGTTTGGAGCTCCAAATATCACAGCTTCACAAAATCTCTGCAGGTTGTACAGCTGCAAACAAATCATAAATTCGCTACACAAAATGAGCAAACATTTGTAACTACATGTGCACATGTGTAGCCTTTTTCGTCTTTTCAAACGGTCGTACGAGAACAAGCCAAAAACAGATCACAGAACAGTACAGCACAAACTAACCAAACGAACAAACAAAAACGTATATTTCCAACAAAGTTGGTACATAAGAAATGTAACAGCATTGGTTTTTAAAGATGCCTTATCATAAAACCCTTAAGTGATGGGTATTTTATACATGGTAGATAATATAACAGCGGCACCTACGGCTATACGTAAACATTCACAAGACGCAATGAACGTTAAATATAAGTACATGGTAACGCAAATGAAACCACTTTTTCAATGATGACTTGAGAGGTAGTCATTGGTGACACTCTTGTAAATTCTGATGTGGTAGATATTCTACGCATTTTAGGTGATAAGCGAAACATTTTCTTTATGCACAACTTAGAATTAACATCATTGCATTTAACAAAATCGGATGTTTAACATCCGAGAAAGACAGAAAAAGAAAAATTATGAGTGAAAAGTTAAAACATGAAGTTGTAATGGTTATTAAATTGAAATTGTAAATACTGATTGACTGTTTTATATGACTTGCTGATGATCTATTTAATTTAATTATTAGAGTTATCTTTAAGTATCATCGCATTTAATAAAACGTAACACCATTTACCAGACAAATGTTCACATAGAATCGAGATTTTTTAATGATTCAAAGTAATCACACGATGTTAAATCAAACAAACCAGTAAATTTTTGCATTTGAATCTGTGTGAATGACACGTCATGACAGCTGATGATGGTACAATGCTTCAAAATGATGTTAACACGTTAAGTGCGGTTGCCTAGCCGGTGCAAATCTTCACTTTGTACATACAGTCACTAGAAAGCTTTGAAAGAATTACAGAACCTAACCTGTGACACACCGGTGGGTCATACCGCAATAAATGTGTTAATGTAGGCCAGTATTAAGTGAATTGTAAGCAGTGAGTTAACTGCCAGTGTTGTAGCTTCTTTCCTTAGAGGGAATAGAGGCAAAAATCTCCACTGTAGCTGAGTAGTTGAAGCGACCTGGGCCTGTTCTATCATCTATGATACTATGCATAGAATACCTACCACTTAAGGATTTTATGAAAAGGTATTTTAAAAACCAATGCTGTTACATTTCTTATGTACCAACTTTATTGGAAATATACGTTTTTGTTTGTTTGTTTTGTTTTGAAGCCATGTTCGTCGTTGCGAGGGTTCTAATCCCCACACAACCCTCGAATTTTCTCTGCTTGTGACGCAGGGACCAGGTAGTCTGACTGACTTGACTTGAACTATGTATTTCTTTAAACTTCCAAATCATCGCAACGTATCCCTACGAGCCTCTACCTCATCTAGCACCCCTACGAGCCTCTACCTCACGTCACATGGACGGGAACAGTCGTTGGAAGCATGATCACTAGTCTTAAGATGTTAGCATTAATTATTTTAAAACCATTGTATATTTCATGTATACCTGAGTAGAATTAAGTTTTTTCCTTCCTTCATTTCTCTCTTACCAAAATGAAGAACTCTCCAACATTCTGTACAATGGTAAAACGTACGAGTCTTGTAAAAATTTTATTTTTCATTAGTGACCATAGTTCACTCCAGTGTATTGTCCTGGTGACAGACTGACTTAACCCTTTCGGTACTGACGGCATCTCTGGTAGCCGCAGTCATTTTTCGCCTATTAAGATGCAGAGCAACACGTGTGTCTGTGCAGACGCTGGTAGGGCAGTGCAAGCTACAGTTTGATCAGGACAATGCAGTGACCGTAAAACATCACAAAGCATCTTTTTTTAAATTTGATGTTAAATATGTTGAAAAAGGTTCTGATATTTGCATCATGGTACCGAAAGGGTTAAGAATAAACAATCCTACATACTGGCATGCAAGAGAATTCGTCCTCGTGTCACGATTTTTGCTTGGCTTTTATAAGCAAAAGAAAACAATATAACAAAACAGTCTCATCCCTTACTAAAAATAAACCGGAAGCAAAATTACGGCTGTATCAATGAACTATTTTGGAAACTCTCATTAAACAATCTCGAATTTTCACTTAAATCTTTATCATTAGTAACAAACAAGTTATATTAAAATTTCAACACATTATGAAGATTATGATTAATGATAAATATTATTGCAGTAAATACACATCAAAACTTTGAGTGAGAAGAACTAAGGAAGAAAATAGATTGTTACCTGTCCAGTGGAACGAATATACGGATCCCTGATAGTAACTGAGGTTAGAGATGCATCCAGGTATGGACCAAACAAGCGGCTGTAGCTGTAGCCTGTGTCACCTTCAGGGATCTGAATCTGTCAAGATAAGTCATAATCATCAACCATACACGAGATACATTTATAAATATAAACATAATATATATGTATTATGTGGGTTATTGTTATTCAGATACCAATGAAGAAGAAAATTCTTGGTTAACTTTTTTATGGGTGACTCTGTATATATACTGTATATGTTCTTATACATATATACAATTATTGCTAACTTGTACGATACAGTACACAGAAACTCTAGAGAAATCAAAATAGCAAATATTGAAAATAACAGCATCAACTAATTCAATTGAATGTAGATTGAAATTTGTAAAAATGCATCACTATAATAATACCACTTGAATAACCTATAAAACTACAATTTTTTTCTCCTTCAAATTACCAAACTAAAAAAGTAGAAATAACACAGCAGACAGTCAGACCCAATAAAAATTTTAACACAAGTAACTACCAGGTATGTGTTCACCCACAACCTCACAGCACTGCCACCTCGTCAAATCAAGGGCCGAAAAGTCTTCAGAATATTATGCACATTGCCTGACTTATTATCTAGCATCTGAACAGAAACACCTGCTTAGGGTAAACTCTAAAAATAAGACCTTGTTACACAGGCTAAAATTTCACATATTCAAAATTATTCAGCACAAAAAAAGGTTGTTATTCTTTGAGTGTACAGTATGTTACAATTAGATTTTCAATATAATTTGAAAAATATTCCTTTGCATTAGTGACTATCCTTTCTTGATGTAATTTTATTACAGTTATACCAGACACCAAACACATGTATAATATGTGTCATATTCCCACTGAAATGATGCCAGATAACATACACAAACCTTGCAAATCAAGACGACTTGGCAGATTGAACACACACTTTACCTGAGTGTGTTGCTGCTGAACACACACTTTACCTGAGTGTGTTGCTGCTGAACACACACTTTACCTGAGTGTGTTGCTGCTGAACACACACTTTACCTGAGTGTGTTGCTGCTGAACACACACTTTACCTGAGTGTGTTGCTGCTGAACACACACTTTACCTGAGTGTGTTGCTGCTGCTTTTTGTGTTGCAGGCTTAGCTCCTTCAGAGCCTCAGCTCTGTCCAAGTATTCTCCAATTTTCTTCTTATAATGTTCTTTCTTTTTTGCATCAGGCACTTCTGCCCATAAAAATGCATCCATTAGGGTTAGCATCCAAAACTATTATCAGTTTCTTTTAACTTGAGAAGCAGTCTTAAAAATGAATTACTTCAGTAATCTTATAAGAGAAGCAGTAGTACTTCAATATCATCTCTTGCATAATAACAAAACTAGCACAGGGTACATACATAAATCCTGGGTATTCTAAGCAACAATAGTAGAAATATTACAACTGGCATCCTACTATCAAGTACTTTCTTCAATTAAGTTAAAACAAAATAATTACATAAAACCCCTAAATAGCATTGCATCCTAACATGTTTTGTATAATACATCATTCTTACTATTGAAATACTATCAGTGGGGCACAGGCAGGCATAAATACCTAAAGAATGGATTACAAATGCACACATTAAGTAGCACTTGGTGTCTGATAAAGTTTGAGTGGCTTTTTGAATAATGATCATTCAAAAACTTGCATGAACTTTTTTGGACATCTGATATCATGTTCTACAACATGACATGTAATCAGGCTTACTTGAATACCCAAGTAACTTTCATTTCTAAAGAAAAACCAAAACTGCTGCCACTCACCTTTAGCTGCTTGCATGAGTAATCTGATGCCCTGTTCATAGCAAGTCAAGGACTCGCTGTATTTTTTCTCCTGCTCCAACTCAATTGCTCGTTGCAACACTTGCACAGCTGACAGTCCTGTGTTTGTCATCTTAGCAAGTTTTATAACACAATCATAAATAAGATGTATAAACTTTATGTGGGTGAAAGATATTTATAAATATCTGAAAAACTGAACAAGTACCTTTGGAATTCACTATGAATGAGAAGCCAATCTTCTTGTAAGAAAGCATTTTAATTCAAGAATGTTTTCTCAACAGAAATACAATAATAAAATAACTCCCTAGTTCACACAAAAACCAGGCAATGAAGCTTATTGGCAAAAAAACAATAAAAAACTTCATAGATTTATCATTGAATGTTTAAAACATAAGTTTATATTTACAAATACAAAAAGGGTCAAATTTTTAAACTAGCTGAATTAATCCTTTAGCAACTGATACATATATTGTTAAAAAATCATGAGAAACTCAAAATTTGCTACAATAAAAACAGGCAGAAATTTAGTACATGTTATGATTAGCCTACACAACTAACTACTGCAATACAGTAAGCAATAATTATTCAAAATGAAGCTAATAGACTGATCACTTTGCACAAAATGCATAGAAAATGGAACATAAGTATATAATATAATAAATAACACACCAATAGCTATATCAATCTATAATTACATAAACCTATAGACTAGAATAAAAAATAATAATGCACCACAATAGATTGATAGAACTCCAAAATCTGCAGAGACTCTGTACATTATAGTTGAGGACATACTGGATATTATAAATATAGCCAAAATTTTGGCTGAATAGTCCCTAGGAGTCCTTTCAAGATTATAGAACATACTCACAGTAACACAATTTGAAAGAAACTATATTTTTCCTCATGAATAAAGCCCATATACATTGGGTTTTTAATTCTCAATGCTACTATCTTCACACATGTAAAGATACTCATATTGAGCATTGACTGTTTTCTTCCTTGTGCTGCCACTTGAAGTATAAGTTCGTTGAGGTGCCTTGATGGAAGCTTATCTCTCAGGGTATTGCATCACGACAGGCAGGACGCATTACCTGAAGGAAGTTACATGAGGTTATTTATTTTTGCACGTCTTTCATACTTTCACTCAAGGGTAAATAGTTACAATTGAAATCCTTCAACTCGGAAGCCTGAATTGTTAGAAACTTTGATTTCGACGCTTTAGCCGCAATGTTCGGTCGAATCTGAATTCACAGACATTTTACTTAGACTTATATATATTGAGTCAATCGTAGTTGGACGTGGACCCTGTTGTCCATGTCTGCTGCTGAGATTTAGTATTAAAGACCGATAACAAGTTAAGTAAGCATATTTTTTGACAATTTTTTGTATTTAACTCCATATAAATTAAGGCCAATAATTGTATAATTACACTTTAGGAAGCAATGCATTTGAGTGAATCGATGTAGTCAAAAAGTGGAAACTATTCACAATAAGCATCCGCACTGTGCATGAAGCAGGTTTCCTCATCTGTTTTTGTACATGTTTCAAACATGTGCATATATTTTTAGTATCTTTTAAAAATCAATACTCAAATTAATTTGTAGCTATGTATCAATTATTTCACTGCCTTCCAATATATGATAATTATCATCTAAAGTTTTTAGTTGGAAAGCATGATATATACCTAGATATTTGTATACTTTAAGAATATTGTATACATATATTTTGTGATATATATCATTTGAATGAAAATAAATTATAATACAATATATATAAATATATGCTGATATAAAATGAATATGGGTGTATTATAGACACCTATTTCATTATATTTGTGAAAAAATAAAAATTCTGCTGGAGCATATATGAATCATATAGATAAAAGTTAAATGACGATGCATAAATTATGTTATTGCCTGAATTGAATTTTCAAATTCTGTGTGTGAAACACGATACGATCTTTGCTAGATTCAGCTTAGAGTTACGTGCAGGTTAGTCCGTTAGCTCCGTTGCGCAACTCGGAAGGAAGACAATCAGCTGAGCAGTAATTCTCTGGAAATTTCCGTTGTGAGTAAATTAATTAAAGTAATATTCTTAGTATAAGTTGAAGTACACCTGTGTTTTTAAGACAATTTAATTTTCTGTATTTAAATAGTGTCATTTATTAATTCGAATGAAATATTGTAGATCGAAGTAAACAAGTCTAAAACATTCCTTCCTCCAGTGATAAGTTAAAGTTATGTTGTGCTTCAATTTGAATTCCTTCATTAATAATGAAAAATGCTCAAGTACTTTCTACTATTATTATCAAAAAATATCTGTATCAATGCAACTGCATGTTTCATGATTATATAGTACGATCCTATGATTCATGTTTAATATTTGTGTTCTTGCACGTTATCAGAGAATCATACATCTATTGTAGATGCGTTATCACTACACAGTTCTTGCTATGCAGTCAGCACTACAATGTTTATTTATGTCTAAGATTAAAGAAAAGAACAAACATTAAAAAACGTTAAAAAGAAAGAACACTGTCCAATAAGCATGAGGACATTTTCATGATCTTTTGGGGTCGCAAGATTGTTCCCATATATGTAAGAATTTCCTGTACTCTGCACATTTAAGTACTAAACAAGAAGTGGCTTGATACTTGCGTGCTAAAGATTGTTACATACATGGCCAGGTTAGAGCCTGGTCCTCAGAAGTGTATCTTTAATAAACTCATTGAATGATCAGAGCCATGTAACAATAGAGTATTGGTATGACCAAGAAGTCTGTTTACATTTTGAGGGAAGTTTATGATCAACAACTATGAAGGACTTTTTTGTCAACCCTAGTTCTAACACATGAATATTTTCCACTATGAAATGGCCACCAGTTTTCAGAAATGGTATCCTGAGCACAAGTTATTGTATGTTAATTATTACTTCATTCTAAGCAAAAAATTTGAATCTTTAATAGTTAGTAGTGAACATGGATCATAAATGGTGCATAGATTTAGATAGTTATTACCACTAGTTTCAGTTGGTTAATACTGTTGGCTTTAACTGGTTAATACCACTAGCTTTGGTTGGTTAATACCTCTAGTTTTAGCTAGTTAATTTCCAATGTATTAGATTCATTTTAAGGCAACTTTTGTTCAGTAATTAAGCAACCATACAAAGTCTTGATGGCTTGCCAAGTGCTACATAAAACCTACTCTTCAGCTTATCACTAATCAGTTTATGGTGTTATTGAAAATTTTTGATGGATATGTATGATGCATATGCCTGCATTATATGGTGTTATAGAAGATTTTTGATGGATATGTATGATGCATATGCCTGCATTATATGGTGTTATAGAAGATTTTTGATGGATATGTATGATGCATATGCCTGCATTATATGGTGTTATAGAAGATTTTTGATGGATATGTATGATGCATATGCCTGCATTATATGGTGTTATAGAAGACTTTTGATGGATATGTATGATGCATATGCCTGCATTATTGACTTTCCTCAACAAAATGGTTACATTGTCTGACATTAACTGTAGTTTTCTTCTGTGATTAATTTTTCATGACATAATTTTTATTCATGTGCTTAGCATAGCCAACAATGTGAAAGTTTGTGTGCAAACTGTGGAGCTTTGTGTGCAGATTTGGAGCTTTGTGTGCAAACTGTGGAACTTTGTGTGCAAACTGTGGAGCTTTGTGTGCAAACTGTGGAACTTTGTGTGCAAACTGTTACTTTGGGTGCAAACTGTGTTACTTTGGGTGCAAACTGTGTCACTTTGTGTGCAAACTGTGTTACTTTGTGTGCAAACTGTGTTACTTTGTGTGCAAACTGTGTTATTTTGTGTGCAAACTGTGGAGCTTTGTGCACTATAGTCTGTTGTAAAACAGAAGTTGGTGTAATTGTCCTGAAAAAAAATCTTGCATGCAATGAACTTAATTCCAGCATTATTCTTGTGTATAGTAAATCCTTCAACACACAGAACCTCAAAAAGTTCTTGTAAAAATGTAGTCATTTCTTATTGGAAATTTACCCACAAGAATCCACTGAATTAAATATTGGTTCAAAACTTACTGTTGTGTTATGATTCTTACAAAGTATTATGATTCCTAAGCACATTAAGAAATAGATAAGAGAATTTATTTATTTGCAGGGTTTGAGTGTTGTTAGGCTAACACATAAATGATATACATAGAAGGTAAGATATGTTTGCATGAAGTGGTAGGGGAGAATCAGTGCAAACTTTCTTCTATTTTTGTCATCACTAGAGACCACCCTTAAATAATCATTTTTCATGATAAGAGACCACCCATAAATTATGATTATCATCAGTAGGGATCACCCATAAGCAATCATCATTTTTATCATGACTAGTGACCAGCCAGAAGTAATTATCATTTTTATTGTCAGTAAAGACCACCCATAAATAATTGAACCACCTGAAGGTGCAGGATGTTTTTGGACCCAGCTGCTCATACAGTTTCATTTTGATCCATTTTTTATGATGTTCATGTTTAATTTGTTGAACTCAATCTGTCATTCTGGGAACTGAGTTTCAAATTACTTTTCATATATTTAATAATGTAAAGAGTTTGGAATCATACAAGAATTAAAATATGTATAAGAAACAAGGCAGTTCCTGTGGGAATTCCATGATTTAGATTCAACTAATTTGAAATTATTATAGAGATGAACATATTAAAGATTTACAACGAATTATTGCATTTTGAATGAATGTTTTGTACGACAATACAGAACTACCATTCTGTATCTTATCTAATGATAACATGGCGCAGATAGTATCCGTTGAAATTTCTTGGTTTAAAAGTGATAATATTAAGGATCGATGAAATAAAATGCATTTTTCAGTTTTATCAGTTGTACTATCAGAATGTTTTCTTGAATATATACAGAACTTTCTTTTTGTATCTTACCTAACGATAGCATTGCCGTGTAAGAGAAGAAAGTTAATAACGGAACAAATGGCGTGTTTTATAGTGATCCGGTGCCATTGGTATCCACAATACAATGCTTGTAATACATGCGTACCCGTTCTAATTTCAGTTCAATAATTTTTCTTCAGTAATAGATAGGAAGTAATGAAGGGACACACACAGATACAGCAAGATGGGGATACATAGTCGATTATATGTATACGTAGATAACTAAGAGTATTGAACATTGGTGGGTCTACGAATAATTTCAGTGCAATGTTAACTCGAGCGTTAATCGAGGTCACAGATTTATTTTTTGTTCTCTCATTTTTCAATTAGAGCTGAAACTCCATCTGTTATTCGCAATTCGTGTATGAGAACACAGTACACGTGTTAGTATGTTAGTCTTGTTTGTCTCCGGCCGTCATTGTACGTGTCTTCAGTCACGTCGCGTTCTGGACTTGACTCCGACCCCGCCACACCACCACCCTTGAGTTCCTTTCCTCCAACTACCAAAGTCCCACCTCCAATTTCCCAACCCTCAACCCTACCTCCAAAACTTCAAACTCCCTCCCCCCTCCCACTTCCAACCCTTTAGAGCAGTTTCTAATCTCTCAACTCCAACCTCAAAACAATTTACCCTCACCTCCAACCCCTTAATCCCACCTCCAACCCTCAACTAATAACCTTCTACCTCAAACTTAAATTTTAACCCCCTGCACTCATCCCCAGCCTTCAAAATTTAGACTACACTAAAGTAAGTAAAACAATGTAAACGCTAAATTGCTGCAAACGCAAGCAAAGTTCACTGATAAACTGGACCCTCCCACGGCAACATCATTGTGGTTGTGGTAGTTTTGCTGCTAGAAACAAGCTGAGTGGTAGTCTTAACTGGCATTTACGTACTACGTCCTGATATTAGCACTTTATGTCTAGTATTTACCAAATTAAAAGTTAAGTAACCGGTGCAACGTTGCTGCCACCGGCTGGAGATCGTATTTATTTTTCTCCCACTGCCACCGTTTGTCGGTCTTTCTCTTCTCACTGCCACCGTATATCGATCGGCAGTCTTTCTCTTCTCACTGCCACCGTATATCGATCGGCAGTCTTTCTCTTCTCACTGCCACCGTATATCGATCGGCAGTCTTTCTCTTCTCACTGCCACTGTATATCGGCAGTCTTTCTCTTCTCACTGCCACCGTTTGTCGATGTTTTATCTTCCTGTCCCATCCACGGTTTGTTGTAGTTCTTTATATTCCTCTGACTGCCACCGTTTCTTGGTGTTTATCTTCCTGTATCGTGTCTTCCTTCTAGCTGTGTAGTCCACGGTCACTGTCTGTATGCCGTGTCTACACGTGTATGTCAGTGCTTGTATATTTAGCACTGACATACACGTGTACGTCAGTGCTTGTGTATTTAGCAGTCTGTATGCGGTGATCGGTATGTATAACAAGCTCCGTTCCGTTACAGTATTTTCTTAGATTTTATGTGTCGCCCATCTCGTTTGCCAAAAGATTTGGCTCATGAACGAAAAATATTCATGTGAATGTGAAAAATATTTTAAAATATGAACTCGTTAACACTTCCCTTGCGTGGTTAGTAATTGTGTAATTAATTTCTATAGCCATGGAGTTAGACTGAACTGCATTGCAATAATTCTTACCAAAAACCTTTGAAAAAACGTAGTAGCAAGAATTAAACAGCATAGCAATAACTCCTTACGGGGATAAAATCTGAAGCAGTGCAAAAATGTGAGAGCAATAATTCCATAAAGTAATGAAGCAATCCAAGTCGAGTAATACTAAAAATAATTCAGCCACTCTAACTTCTGCAATCATGGAATAGATTGAGAATTGCAGTATATTCTTTAAAACCTCCGGTGACGTAAAAATCTCGACATTATTGTGTGCTGTACAGGAGCTTTGGATTATTATTGTCTAGTGAAGAACTCGTGTTGCTTTTACCATGATGTGTCTTGGAAAGTTTGTTATGCAGCAGTGTGGCTTCTGCTGTATTTATTGCAGTTCTTGGTTTGTTTAAATATTGCGTTTATTACTTACATTGATTTGCGTTAAGTGGGGTGATAGCCTGGTACCCATGTTGGACGTTTGTATTTTGTTAGTTTAGGTGTTACTCTTATTTTGCTACTTTAGAATTTTCCATTAGTCGGCTATTAGTATTTGCCAACTAATCTTACATTACTTTAATTATTACCTTTTATTATTCCATTACATAATGCGTCACTAGTCTTCCGTTACATCATGCGTCACTAGTCTTCCATTACATCATGCGTCACTAGTCTTCCATTACATCATGCGTCACTAGTCTTCCATTACATCATGCGTCACTAGTCTTCCATTACATCATGCGTCACTAGTCTTCCATTACATCATGCGTCACTAGTCTTCCATTACATCATGCGTCACTAGTCTTCCACTAGTGTTACAGTATTGGGATTTTCCCCATTAGTTCTTACTCGCATTTTGTTGTTTCATTGTTCAGTGTTCTGGTTCTTTACATTCTTGTTCTCTTTCGACTTGACAACCTGATCCATTGTTGTCAGTGTTGCCTGCTTCTTAGTTTTGGACCTCAATGTCATGCACGCACACACACTCAAACACACACACCAACAAACACACACACAACACACTGAAACACACAACACACTGAAACACAACACCCTGAAACACACACAACACCCTGAAACACACACAACACCCTGAAACACACTCAACACACTGAAACACACTCAACACACTGAAACACACTCAACA
>VCRD01003753.1:0-42501 GCA_006783055.1 Trinorchestia longiramus
TGATATGCTCTTTACCTGGAGTGTACATTAGGGCTAAAAATAGTTATTAATAACAATAATTATAATTATTGTTATTAATAACTATTTTTAGCCCTAATGTACACTCCAGGTAAAGAGCATATCAGGCATATTTTACTGTTTGAATTTCATAAAGGCAATACGGCAAGCTCAGCAGCAAAAACTCTCAAAGACACTTATGGAAATAATATTGTGATTGAATGAAAAGACTTGCAGAAGATGGTTTTCACGTTTCAAAAAGGATGACTTCAGTCTGAAAGACGAACCGAGAGCAGGATGCTCAAAACAACTCAATTCTGAGCAATTGTAAGCTGTCATTGATGTAAATCCATCCTGTACTACTAGAGAACTGAGCAAAGCCTTTAATGTAAGCCATATGATCATATATCGGGCAATGAAAAGACTTGGCAAAGTCTTAAAGGCTGGGAAATGAGTCCCACACGATTTGCCAGAAATCAACAGGCAACAGCGTGTGACCTGTTGTGTTTCACTGCGTTCTCGTGAACTTCAGGCACTTTTTTAGACCGAATCCAAGGACTACTATAACCAGGACGTGCATAGCCATGTAGCTGACTACGGTAGCAGAGGCCATTGCATTCTTGGTAACATAACATTTTCTATCGGACAAATAGATCAAAAATTAATTCTTTCAAGCAATAGAAGGGATAATAAGGTTTTACAGCGAATTTTAATTGGTTTAAAGCACTGTAATGCTTTGAAATACCAATTTTAACCGGACTTAACATGTTTTATTGTATGAGCTTAGTGGCCACTTTATAGAAAGCCGAGTTGCTGCAGTTTTAGACTTTACAAGTTGATTATAGTTAAACCTTTTCCAATGTAAACAACCAAACATACAAACATTCACGCATATAAACAAACAGACATAGAGGTAAAAACCTACCAAACTGCAGCGATTAGTCAGCCAACCGGGCCATCTTGACAGAGGTCTGAAGGACTACATTCTTCTGCTAGTCTTTCTCCGAGGGGTTGACAGTAAATTTGAGGGGTTGACAGCAAATAGAGTGAGTGTAGTCGTCAGAATACTCATGTTCTCGGCCATGCTACTCAGCAACCCACCAGAAATTTAAACAGTTGGGCGAATCTGTATTTCATCTACCAAGAGAAACACATTCTTCTGTTACAGTGTCTGGACTTTGTCAAATGTTTCCCTCAGCACTTGGTCCTTGTCAATAGATGAAGTGATGTACTGCATGGCAGCACCAAAAAGTCTCTGAGCTGTTCATAATTACACTTCGGGTATGATTGAAGTGAAAAACAACAATCATTCGTGGAAAACTGCTTTTGCGATAAAAGTCCCAACGGACGTCAAAAATACCAACTTCTTCTCCTTCTCGGTGTCGACATAGGCTGACGTGTGAGCTTGAAGGATGACAACATTTTGGATCGTTTTGTCAAACGGGATGTCATACATAGTTCATTGCCAAGCGCACAGTTTCGTCGGACTGCATATACGATCTCAAACCATTGTTGGGATGAAGTATCTTAATCAGTGGTACACTAATGCTGTTCTTGAACGCACTGAGCGTTAGTGGGGGACACAAAGTGGGATTGTTTTCGAAAATCACAGACAGGCTGCACTCACTGAAGTTGTCGGTCATGAACAAACACCCAAGCCTTTCTTTCGATCTTGAAATAATCAAGTTCTTGTACTGCTTCTGCAGGTTACGTTCACGTTTGAAAGCATCAAATGAAGTAATCTTTTTTTCTGAAGAAAATACCTCAGTTTTTGGTCTTCCACTTTCGCCGGGGGAGATGCAAATTTTGGAGATGGCAGACATGAAGCAGGCACATTGAAGATACTGGGAGGGATTTTACTTGTTCACACAACCCCACACTTGTTCGGCATTTTTAATACATGTAATAAGTAATAAACTTTGTAAACAAACAGTATCCACTTAGAAATGCAGCAATGTGCCTCGAAACAAACAACAATGTCCGATTCAAACCGAGCGACAGACTACGACAATGTTCGCACTATGACAGATGGAGGTTAACTGAGGTCAGTAAACTGGCCTCCGCTTCCGTAGTCAGCTACATGGCGGTGCACGTCCTGGTTATAGTAGTCCTTGAGTTAATCATAACTGGCGACGAGAAGTGGATCCTTACAACAATGTTAAGCGCAAAAGACAGTGGCTAAGTTGTGGTTCAAAGCCAATTCCACAGCCGAGAAGTGGACTGCACCCTAAAAAAATTCTTTTGTGTGTGGTGGGATTTGAAGAGAATTGTTTATTGTGAACTAATGGGTGACAATCAAACAATAACATCTGAAATTTACTATCAGCAGCTAACTTATTTAAAAGCAGTTTTACAGGAAAAACGGCCTTCTTTGATCAATCGAAAAGGAGTAATTCTGCACCATGACAATGCCAGACCCCACACTTCAATTAGCAACTAAAAATCTCATTGAAGAATTTGGCTGGGAAATCATGCATCACCCACCACATTCTCCCGATCTTGCTCCAACCGATTTTCATCTTTTCAGGAGCTTGCAGAATCATTTAATGGGACAAAGGCTTACTTCAAGAGAAGAGGTCGAAATGAAGCTAGTTTCTTTTTTTGAGTCCAAACTGGCTAAATTCTATGAAGAAGGAATCAGAAAGCTTATGGCAAGACGGGAAGATGTAATTAATAAAAATGGTGACTCTGTTGAAGACTAAATAAATATATTTTTGACAGGATTTTCACTTTATTTCAAATCAAAAAAATGAACAGAAATCCTGTTACAACCTGATACTTTACCTAATGTACTCATTGTTTTATATTTTTCATCAATCATAAAGATCGAAAAGTTCTTAGTAACCTCATTTTAACCCTAGTAGTAAATAATTTAAAATTTACTAAATAATTTGTCAACTAATTTTGCATAGGTATATTTTGATGACGATATTCTGTTGATATTTTGCTACAGTGTGGCGTGTTGGGGTCAGGGGTAACACTGACATGCTGCGGCGTGATGCGGTTGCCGGCTGACATCCTCATGAAAGCTTACCGCGCCCACCGCCCTCTCATCGATCCCCTCCTAGCGCCACTCTTGTCTCCTGCCTCAACATTACAGGTTCTCTAGGTCTTTACTAATATTGTTCTTTTAGAATTTATCATTCTATGCGTATTGAGGTGATCTGGATTTTGAAGCCAAGTCTAGCGTGTTGCATAACTACACACCGATTTCAAGTGAGAATACGCACATTGCTATCAAATTATAAACGTCAGTGCAAGTAATGCTTGTTCCACTTGATTTTAACATTGTAGCTAATCTTATTGACTGATCAAATCTTTCAATATGTCCTTGATGCGAAATGCATTGCTGCAACAAATAACATATGGATTTAAATAAGGTCACCTCACAAGTAATGTCCTATTTTAATATTTATTTGAAATATAATAGTAGTATTTTTCTTGCTAGCGTTGCAGAGTTTGAGGAATAATTTCCGTTGCTATACACTTAACTTTATTTTAAATCACATTAAGGACTAATGAAACCAACACTCAAAGTTTTTTTCCTGTTTCATTTCGTAGTTTTGTTTCTTCAAAATGTTTTTTACTCAGATGAAACATATTTTAATCAATTCAGGATTTAATTTAATGTTGTGTATCAAAGTTTTTTGTTAACCTTTCGGTATTCAAAACTGAATATATTATATAATATAAAAGTAACAATTCATGAAAGCTCCCATCACAGTAACACTCCAGTCTTCACCCTAGTTTTCTACGCCCCCACCAGGAGCTGCGGGGCGTGGCTCACGAACTAAGCATCGAGTCGTGCACGTCGACGCGCTCCCGCACCTGCACGCCCCTAGCATTGCTGCAGCTCGACGCTGCACCGCCGCCACACCCCGCTGTCCCGACCCAATCCAAATTTTCTGTGGGTTGCGGCTCCCCCCACAAAATATTACTGCATTTTTACGAGGATGAGCTCTACGAATTTCATAAGAAGTTAGAAGAGGTTCAAAAAAAGCTAGATTCATTTCAGTGAAGCAGTTTTTTCGTTATTTTATAGTTTACCTGAAGATTTTACGGCCTAGGTGCATGGGCACTCTACATAAGCTCTTGAGGTACCTACGTAGTAGTAGTTGCAGCAGCAGCAGCAGTACAGTAAAAAGCACTGAACTTGAGTACAAACTCAAGAAAACTCTGGTCGTTCTTGTTGTGAAATTTTATTCCATTTTAAAAGTTTGGGAAAATTGAAAACCCTGTTGCATGGTCATAGCATAGTTTATTTATTCCCCTCTATACAATAATATAATGAAATTATGAATCAATAAAATCTGATCATCATGAATCAAAATCAAAAATGAAATATTTTCATATTGGTTAACAAGCACGAGGCCTTAATATTATTTAATCGATTAAGTTCTTGAGTTTTGTGAAAGTTTCCATTGTTATTTGCCATATTAGATTGTTATTATCTATGTATTCGCTGTCGATGATGATTCATAATCTGTATATGTGTTTTCTATTGATTTGATATTTTGAATAGAATATTATGCATATTCTATTGAAATTTATTATCTGAGAAAGTAGCCAGAGGTATAATATTTTTTTATATTCCTATCCACGTTTCAACATAGTGTGTTTCTCTGACTACCCAAGCTTTCATTCTATTTATTCAAAAATGTTTTGAGTATACAAGACAGTCACGTATTCAAGTAGCTTATATTTTTCAAACAATATTTAGTAAGTCGTTACTGATGAATTTTAAATTAAAATCATACTAGTCAAATGTCGAGAAAAAGCCACCGAAGCATCAAAAACTTTTACCTGTAAGACTTTAAAGTGTTGGTGTTCCTTAGACGCTGCTGAGTGCAGCTCTACAAGTACACTATTGCTCTTTAACTGTCATTTTTAGAGCTTAATGTTTTTTTTAGTGTACCAGATTAACATTAATTGATAATATTTTAAAAGATTACCATATTTCGTTGGTTCGAAATTAAGACTTCATGGGGGTGTTTCCTCCCTTGTTTCTTGCTTCCTAGAACCCTGACATTCTTCGTTGACCCTTGAGAAGATTTTCCTCATCACTGATTGACAAACCCAAGGCTGTGCGTCCAGACGTTGTCAGGGATCCTGAAAGTGGGTTATTACATTCAAAATCTCGTATACACTCCGTATAACAATGATGTAATATATAACTGCTACAAGATAAAAGTCTCTTTTAGGCAGATTGTTCAAAAATCAATGAAAGCACTGTTATGAGGTGTAGATTGACTTACGCAGGAACATGGATGACATCTGGAGTTGTGTTGCTCTCAAGTTCTAGTGCCGCGGCTCAGAGCATTCAACGGCCAATTCTACTGCTTCAGAATTATGCGAGACGTCAGGTCATATTGGATATGTATTAGTTTTTATTTTAGTTGGTCAGTTACAGTCTCTAAATGCATTCTTTGTACGTGTTTTCAATCATTTATGTATCTTTCATGCGAGCACCTTTGGTCATTTAGCATTCAGGTAATACAAAAAGACATTTCATTCCTAAATATTATTGATAATAATGAAGTTTTGGAAAAGTCTGTGTTTCAGAATAATTTTTGAAGTCGCATCTGCTTTTTATGTCATAGAAATTATTCAGTTATAATCGTCGACGTGGGCATTGTTCCTCAATTTCGAACGGGAGTGGGTGGTTAAAGACTGGTCATGTTTACACGACTACCAGCTCGTTAGTCATAAAACCTTGTGTTCATGTCATTGGCTGAAACTATTTATGTTTCTTAATTTGAAAAGTCGTGCAGGTCATTTTATTCACAATATATTCATGCCTTTCCCATGTAATAAAATATATTCATCGTGCAACAAAATGGCCCACGAAAGTGTTGCTACTCGTAATCGTGTTATTCCTCTTACGCCAATTGAGTTGAGAGATGATGTAAACTCGTGTATTGTAAAATCTCTATATAGTTATATTTTCAGTAAATTATGCTGTGGAACCTTTTTTTTTTGTGTCCGCATCTTCTCATTATCCCTATTTGAGCGTAAGTTTATCTAGTACACCATTTTGGACATTAAACTTCGGTACAATGCTTTCTGTAGAAATTTTTATAGAGTGATAATTGTAAATAAAGATCTTTGGAAAATTGTGTCAACACGTTACTATTTACAAAAAGTGAATACTAATACAGGAGTTAATTTACCAATTATTTTACTGTAACGCAATCTATTTAGAATTATGACAATTATTAAGCCGTACGATATAGGTGGATCAAAAGGACGGCTGTGGGGTGAGGACAATTGTTCGTAGTAAAAGAATGCAAGCAAATTTCCCAGGACAATGGGGAGCAATTGTAGAAATAATACATCACTTTTCTCCTCTGAAGAAAGAGTGACCGAAGGCGAGTCTGAGCCACTCACTAATTCTCCGACATTTACGTTTCTTTTGGACGAACTGAGGAACCAGCGATGAAAACCGCTTTATTGTCGAAGAATATTTGTTGGCTACTCTGCTGCGCTATACTACTGTCTGTCCCAACGAGTTTGCATCAATTAAGCCTCTCACTTTCCTTTTCTATTTATTCAACTCGGGATCACTCTTGTAGTCTAAAACAATCCTAGGCAAACACAGTTGGATAGCTAAGGGGAGAGATGGTTACCGCCGCTGTCTGTACAGCAAACAAATATAACTTTACTAACTGCAAATACAAAGGTAACTGGTCACCGTAACAAACAAAAGGTTAAAATATGAAGATCCAGATCAAGCTCTTCTATTTTATTTTCATCTTAGATGCTACATGGTTATTAGATGGTTGATAATTTCTCGCAGAATAAAAATTACAGTTAACTTCAAAATCTGATTTAGTTTACTCATCCCTATGTTAAAGGTCTTTCAATCCAAAACAAGCAAATAGCAAAATGTTACAGACTTATTGAGAATTGATCATTTGATACAACATATGCATGCTTCGTATATTATTGTTTCAACTAACAGAAAAACGATACAACTGCTCTCTGAACAGAAAACACTATTACATCGGCCTGCAGCACTAGCCAGTTTAAATGAATGTTTTACTACAATCATATCCTTGCGACCTTGTACGCTGGCTTATGTTACAAGTTCAAGTAAGGAATTAGTATAATGCGCAATCCAATATTAGTTAGTGGTAATGAGCGAGATTAATTCATCGTACATCATCAAATGCTATTGCGAAATTGAAAGATCCCACAAAATTGGTGATATAAGTGTACAATATGATAGGAATGTCAAATGATTGATGTAAATGTCCCTAATTCATCGGGATCATATTCTCAAGTGAACGATTCATCAGTAATTTCTAAAAGTTGTGCTTGACAGCTTGTTAAAATTTGCGATGAGTGCATATTGCCTAGCAAAACAACAATGCATTATCAAAGTGCTCTATCCATGAATTGCAGCCTATATGAGCTCACCGTGTTATACTAATTTCCAACTGCATTAAATATTTCATGCAGAGTGAAAGCGCGTTTTTAATGCCCCACATTCATGCCACGAAATTTACACTCGACAAATAGAACTTCATACACCTAAGGTATTGCTTACAAGAAACCTTTCTGTAACTCTTAAATGAAGAGCATGGCTAAAACCTGTTCCAAACTTTCCCCCTCGGGTTTGCTGCTTGCACTCAACAAAGTTCAAACTCGTACGAGAAAATAAAGTATCTTTTAATCATTAAGAACTTCACACTAACCGTGAACACCCTGACCATCATGTATTTATTCACAAATTTCAGTTCTGTAATCGTCAATGATGTATGATACTGAGTAGACGTTTCTGTTATTCATTCTTTCGATTACTCAACAATGCACTGTAGAACTGCTTGCTTAAACATATATGAGACGGATGTCGATGTACAGCAGTACATTTGACGAAAAATTACTCTAGAACTAATCTATCTTTCGTCCTTTTTCAGGACTAAATCAATTATTTCCGGACTTAAGATGTAGAAAACATAGAGGCAAAATACTGATCCGGTTCAGACGCCTGAAATTTTTCATTATGCACAGCTTTGTATTGGTCAAGATGATAGTATTTATTTAACGCAGTGTGCACTTTACGTGCAGCTTCGTCTAATTTTGTTGTTTGTCCCGTTGCTGCGATGGAGTTTGACAACTCGGTGGTGTACGAACCCCAGCTGTCGGAAGCTTCGATTTCATTGTTCCGCGAAAGCGGGTCATCCTGACCCTCTCTCTTATAGATTGTATCGTAGCCAGACGATGGCTCATCGTAGTGCTCCCCGTATCCTTCTTCGTCAGCGTAGAAGTGTTTGTGGATGTACAGTTCTTCGATAATATAGGCTGGAGGAAACGAGAAAAAGTATTACAGTAATTTTCAAGCTCGCTGAAATGAAATGAAATAAAAATTTGATAGTCAGGTAAAAAATACAATTTTATAAAAGAAATTCAAGGTGTTGGTTGAATCAAGTAGCAGAAATTTCCTCTTAATTATTTGCTTACCAGTACAGTCAGCGCCAGCTATCTATGTACATGAACTCTTAGTTGAGTCAGTTTCCAGGTTATGCCGGAGAATGACGAGTTCTCATATGATACATATTATCAGTTTTTCTTGCTCTAACACTCATATTTATCGCTTAATTTCAAGTAGTACAGTAAATAACTAATCAAAGCTATGTATGTGATAGCCTTTTATACGCACGAGTATATTTTCATTTAAGTTATCATATCAAAAGTCTACAGATCTCTAATGAAAAGCATTAATATTCAAGCGCTGTTGGCTTCCCAGATGCACGCATCGAAAACATTTAACCAGTATTGGTTGAGGAGCAAAATAGTATACATCAACCACTTATTGAACGAGAGAAAACCATCATCCTACCCCTTCATATTAAATTAGGACTAATGAAATAATTTGTAAAAACACTTAAAGTGGAGTGTAACTGTTTCTAATTCATATGTACAACATTTCCTGACTTCAGGTTTATTTTATTATAATAAAATAAAGGCTAAAGCTTTTGCTGGGCCACAAATCAAAAATTTAATGAAAAATCTAATGTCCTCGAGTTCAATGGCTGACGTACAAAACAGAGCATGGGATTCATTTGTGGTAGTTGTGAAAGAATTTATTGAATACAAAAGGGTTCCTAACTATTAGGATTTGGTAAAGACATTACTTAATAACTTTCGTTGTTTAGGCTGTTACATAAGAATAAAAGTTCATTTCCTCAAGAGCCATCATAAATTCCCTGGTAATCTTGACGACTTGAGTGATGAACATGGAGAACGTTTTCATCAAGATTTCAAGATGATGCAGGAGAGATATCAACGACGATGAAACACAGATATGATAGCAGACTATTTTTGGTGTATTTAACGAGACTGTGTAGACATCAAACATAACACTTTCGCAAGTGAAAATCTAGTTCATGAATGTATAGGTATGTATACGATTCCTTATATTTTCTCGATTATATTAGAGAAATAGCCTGTGTGTAATTAGTCATCAATCATGCTCTTATAATGCATTTATTCTTTCAAATTCTGTTACCAATTTAAGTTATTGTTCGAAGCTGTAACACTCAAGAACTATGCTCACCGAGCTAATACATCCAGTACGTCGTAAAATACGAATACACTGTAGTATGAATACCTGATGTGTTACAAAAAGGTGGAAGCCATATTTAGAATCAGCTTGGGAAATTAACTATAAACAATCAGAAACCGCGTCAGTGAAATGTGTGTTGACCAGTGTTATGATATAGCAATCGAAGGCAACGATGATAAGGATTTTTTTTGTTGGACAGCTCTCTTGGTTACGTTAGAAATTTAACTTATTTAATTTATATAATTAAATGTAATAGAAATTATAATTAATTATTGATCAACTCAAGAACCTAAACTACGGCCTTAGGCCATGCACAAACTATGGTTATTTCCTCCTCCTAATTACTGAATAAAATTCCACAAGCCACATACCGATTAGGAGTGCAAGGGCGATAACTGCCAGAATTTGGTTTGCTATTTTGAGAGGCACGAGGACGATGGCAATGAGAGCAGCAATGCCAGCTCCACAGGCCGCCAGGAGGGAGACTCCGAGTACAACTGGAGCAGCGACCAAGGTAGAGGTGTTGCTGAACAGATCCGCGGAAGAAATGATGGATGCGATGCTGTTGTCAAACATCGATGCGTAGAAGTCCGGAGTTATCTAATCAAAGAATTAATAATAATGATACGTTGATTACTAAGTCTAAAATTTCAATGCACCTTAGTGTAACGTTCAGGGATAACAATAATTATATTTCGTTCTTACCTGTTACAAACTGTTGACTGCAAATCCAATGAATTTACATCTTACTTTTTGAAAATCAAATTTGTGGTACTATATTGTCTAATTAAGAAGCTTCAAAATAACACAAAGCCATTGCGATCGCTGCAAATGCCAATATGTTTAAATTTTATTTGCAGTCCAACTTTTCGATGATTTTGTGGAGTGTTGGATTAGCAGTAACTTTATCATAAAAGGATACGACACTTGAAAAGTAAATCATTTAATGTCCTGGTTTTGTATAATTTTCGAACCATAAATATAAAACTGAATTGTATTTTCGATAAGCAAAGTCAATGGAAGTTTTTCTCGAATGAATGTTTTACATTGAGGCGTCTGTTTATTATTGATAATACCTGCAGCTCTCATCTAGGAGATTTATTAGGCCACTGACCGAAAATCTTGCTGATTCTTGAAGGAAGTCTTCCTCAAGCCAGTGTGAACCATTCGTGTTGGTGCTGTTGAGGAGTTGAAGAGAGTTTTCAGTTTTCGTTTCTGTTCGCTCATCTTTGTGCCGTTTCTTAGATACGAAATTTTCCACGTTGACCTGCTCATCAGAACCTTGACCAAATTTTTTGTCGGCTTCTAAAGATCTGACAGCGCTAATGCTCACGCTTATGAAAACAAGTCTAAAAATAAACATGGCTCAAGAAAATCAGGGTTCTAAAAATAAAAATCAGAGAGTAAGGGAAATTAAACGCCATCAATGAGATGCTAATGATGAAATGGATTGTTTAATTGTAACTAAATCTGTCAAGTTTAGTACATCATCCCAATGTTACAAACATGTATAATTGCTCGTTTTAGAGAAAGGAAAGTACGAGTCATTCGTTTGCTTAGAATGTAAGTCCTGAGTACTAAAACTATCCTATACAATTAACAAAATTTGTTTGGCTTTAGCTTTCTTGGAAGCAGCTAATATGTAATGAATTCGTCTGCTGCAGGCCTTTACATCTACTGACCAAGGTACTATGATAACAATAGGAACCATTTTTATAAGACATAATGATAATAATAACCATAATATAAACTGTCACTCATATCTAAAGAGTAGGCCGTAGACGAGTAAAATCATTCAAACATCTCTGAAATACAAACCAGTCAAATCTCCGTCATTTTTGGGTTAGCAAATTTTGCAGCTCTCTCTAGCTCTTGCCTGCTTACCCCTACTATATCATTGCCGCTACTTCCTAAAGATAAACACAAAATATCATCTTCAATTGTTTGAGGTAGTTCCAATTTATCATAACATTTTGAATAGCAAAAACTGATATTGAAAGAAGACTGTGATCCTTCACTGTTGAAATCAGAAGGTACAGGAAAAGATTCTACTCTGTCTGATGGCTCTTACCATTCATGAATATTTAAGACTTGTCTGAAATGTAATTGGACAGCAGTTTTGGTATTGGTGTGAAAAAATCATTCGTGTCTCATATGATAAATCTGAACGTAAAACTTTTAAAATGAGTAGTATCAAAACACCAAGGTGGGTTATGCAAAGACATGATAGCTCATTTATATGATAATCACGTATCTTAAAAACAAAAACAATCAGGGGTTTCTTAGTTCACCTCACAAAAGCCGGTCAGTAACCCTGTCTCAACACTCACAATTCGTCTATGATTCTTAAGATAAAAGTAATGAAAAATAGCATGCACATCCATAGCATTCAAATTTATATTCCTCTATATTTCGTTGGGCATTGAAAACGATTCATCTATAACATTTTTTTCATTGTTGCAGCTACTCGCCAGTTTAGGCGACGCTAGATTCGTCACACAAAAACAAGGCGTACCTGATATTTAAAGAAACTGGTTCGTATACAGGATATCTAACCGGCTTCCGAATATACAATCAAACACCTCACGCTCGATCGTACTGAGAGCATTTCATCGGATACTGGGTGTAGTGTTTTGCCAGATTGTTAGATCATAAGCTATTATTAATGTGAAATGAAGATATGAAATATTTATCTTGGTAGAGATCGAAAGAGGAAGGATGCCAGCATGCCAATGAGGCTATCGGTTCACTTAAGGTCAGAGTTCAATTCCCTTGTGTTGGTTGAATGATTTGACATTGAGATCTAAGTAACAGAAAAAAGTTGGCCCTATGCTTTTACATATGTAATGAGAATAGAATGCGGAAGCGAGAAAACTAGCAGTAGTCTCCTTCCATGGGCAATATACTTCTCTCATGACACAGTTACGCTCTTGATATGGAGAGAAAAAACTCGGAGTCTCACATGATACATATATCATATTAGTCATTAACACGAAAATAAATAGAAAATGTGGTACAATGACGTAAGAGATTCTGTGCAAGTGGTAATATATCTAGAAGATTGTAATTCGTAAAATAAGATTTACATACTTCTATATAATTTTTTTATACCTTATGGATATTCTTTTTCTAATTTATAAAATATCTAAACATCGATTGGTGTTGTGACATTAATTATATCACAATTTTTCAATTATTCACACCGCTTCAGTTTCTATCTGGTCGGTGTCGTTGACAGGCCTGGAAAACGATTCACCACAATTCAAGCCTGCAGCATAATACGTATGTTCTTCACGTCAAAAATTAAACACACATTTTAATGTGCTTACTTTGCGTAGTTGACCTTGGTCTAAACGTCATTGGCATAATTTTCACCAAATACCACCGCGTCCTTGAGAAAATCTTCCATAAATTTCAATATAGGCACGAACGTTTGCCGCACTTAGTAGAACGAAAGCGATGTCTGCAGCTCGCACGCACTAAATTTAGAAGTCACCGTCGTAGTCTGCATACACGGAGTAGCCTGTACGTTACAGGCTATGAATGCAGCTGTGAGAAACAACGAGAATTGATCGTTGTTGGTCATGTAATTAACTCGGAAGATTTTCGTTCATTACAATTAATTTTTCTTTAAAAATGTGGCTAATATTATACAGTACAGCTCACATGGCCTTGAGAAATTTTCTATTATGAAGCATGGAATCAATTTGATGAGATCATGAGGGTGGAGAACAGAACTGTTTTCCTCCACAGTTCAGTTCATGGTTTACACAAGTTAGCGATTATATTGTACTAGTCATTTGTTGCTCAACATTACACCATTTCGTATGGATGCACCATATTATATTACATAAAATACAAAATAATGTATCACTGGAAAGAATTGAAAGCACTAGATATAAGTGATACTTGAGTGTCTTTCATCAATCCTTAAATAGCCTCAACGTAGTGCGTAGGTTGTGAGTCTGTTAATCCACAATCTAAGGCGGAATAATAAGTGTTTTCTAAACTGTCAAATACAGGAATTCAAGATTAAAATTTTGCCATCCCGGTTCTTCCATCATATATTTTCCTTACGCTAAGTTTATAAAAGTAGTGTCGACATTACATGGTGAAAGGAATTCTGGTACCGTCAGAAAAACGTTACTAACTAACTCTTCCTCGATAGTTTTTACTACTGGAACAACATAACAATATATGTGTCAACAACTTATTGCATTTTAAAGTACTTGCAGTCAAACGTGAATTTAGCGTATCTAAAAATACATTAGTTCAAGTCATCAGGCTTGAAGTATTTAGTACTGCTGACAGCACAACTAAGCACATATCCGATTGGGCTGCAAAATGAATAAAATGCTTGAATTAAGTTCCACGAACCAAATACCAGAAATCGGCTTCTCTTAACCACGACGCTTATTGCAACTTTGAGGACCCTTGTCATTTTATACAATAGCTATCAAATCCCTGAATCATAAAATTACATCGGTTATTGGATCAAAATCTTCTTGCAGTCATATCCACACTTTACTCACTTCTTGAGATTTTCTTCAATATCTTTCAAACACGAATCATTTTTCGAGAGTGAAACAGTAACCAGTTGTACGGACTGATAAGACGAAAAAATAAAACAGCTCTATTGGGGAATGCATAATGAGGTCTACAATGTTCATATCTGTTCAATTGTCAAGTTAAAAGGCAAATACAAGTGAAAAAAACGCTTTCTAATGGCTCATACCATCCGAGGATATTTTCCTTGGACATGTCTCAAATGTAATTGTACAGCAGTTTGCCCCTCGTGTGAAAAAATTTGCCTGTGTCGCAGATTGGTGTGAATCTTCTACCTTAACTCTAATCAATGATGCAAGTTTCATACGGAATAAAAATCCAAAAGTTTTTTTTGCTCAATAAGCAAACTGCTCTGGTAAGTTCAAGTCCTCTTTCAGGCCCTCAAAGACCACGAATCTAGTGCGGGCTTCGCATCCACCATCGCACTGATTGTCCGATCACTATGTACTCATCAACTTTAGATGTTCTAAGATGGGAATCCCAAATCGGTCTATAATGCCTCTTCGAACTCTGAAATATCCACACCTTTGACTCCAACTCCAGCACCTCGAAATTGGGCGACTGCACAATAATTTTCAAGTTCTTTAAGCATAACAATTTGCATTATTTGCTTGCACTCAGTTACAATGTGTAAAAGCTGGTGATATTGCACGGTGAATATCGTTCCACTTCAATTTCTTGATTCGGCACTTCCAACACATTCTTTGTTTTATCGTTCTCTGAATAATTTTTGAGGACGAACTTCTTACACTGCTTTGACTTTAGCTACGATTTTTCCCTACCATACGATCGAGTTCATGAATGAGAGCGTCGCCATTAAGGATGCGGGAGAGCAACTGAGAGCAGTGCGAGAGAGTAACTGAGAACAGCAACCGTACTGACCCCAATACATAATAGGCGCTACAGAAGACTTATCTATTCTCAAATCAATATATCCACAAAGAAACCTAGCTGAGAATAAACATGTTAAATCTAATAAATGGTTGTTCTACTAGTGATTGAACATGTTTTATTATCTCTACTCTCTGAGTCGTCAGTCTGAGACGTCCCAGCTTTCTGCCCATTCAAATTTTGAATTCCTCAAGAATTTTTAAAAATAAGTATTGAAAACTCGCATGCATCATGCTTAAGATCTTAAACCATACTGCATTATCATTTTTAATACTGTATACCTTAAAATACAGAACTTTCATTCACTCTGAATACAGAACTTTCATTCACTCTGAGTATTTTTTGACGATTTTTCTTCATAAAAATACTGTATAACTATGAATGTAACCAATTTAGCGGCACACAAATTTTGAGTCATACACAGTTGCATTGGCAGTTTGATAAAATACAAGAGTTAATCAATTTAATTAGAATATTTTATTTCAGACACTTATATTGAATTGCGTACTAAATTAAGTTGAGAGCAATACAGACTGAATCATATCTCTAGTACTATTAATTATTAGATGTTTTCAAAGTCAAATGCAGGAGTAAATACACAACCAAAAATTAAGGAATCTCACGAGCCTAATTGTTTTCAATGTGATCAAAGCATACTCTGTAAAGCTGGTTTTTCCTCTGAATGTGATATTTTACGTACCGTAAACCTAATTTTTTTCAATTTCTATTTTCTAAAAAGCTATTACGGTGATGAAAAATCAACTGAGAGTAGTGCATAAGTAATGCGTTTTTAGGAAAATCAATAAGAAAACTGAGGAAGGTAAAAAAATAGAATAATTTTAAAACCATAATTGAACTCTATTTAAGTATATTATGTAGTTTACCGATGAATATCACATATGAAGTCAAAATTGCTCTTATAATCCATGAAATTTAATTTCATGGATGGTGAGCTACACGGTGGAGGAACGAGCCATAGTTGTGAAACTTTTTCTTTCAATAAACAGAACTATTATTACTGTGTGAAAAAATTAAAGAAACATTTCATACGTTGAATGCCCTAACAAAAATTGTATAAAAGCAAAGGCCACTGAATTTAGAGAAATGCCTCAACAGAAGGGAATCGATCAACATGCAGAAGGAAATTTTTATATACTATTGTCCAAAAATTTTCCTTTGTGGTGGCAGTCTGTGACGGCCAAAACATTGCTCAAGAACAAAAACAATGTTCAAGAAATGATCTATATAACCCCAAAGATGCTGAGCAATGAACAACACAATCAAAAGAGAATGCATTTGTTTGAACAATAACTGTCACATAAATATTATATTCCATTTTATTAAGGTCTAACATATTCTTTATCATTTTTAACTATCAAAATATTTATATTTTTCTCTGGGTGCAAGCCAAAAGGACGTCCATTATGTATATATATGCATACTATGGTAAAATGGCAATATATGTACTAAAACAAAAGACACTCTTATACGTATGAGTGTAAAATCCTTTAGTTATTTCAATTACAAAAAAATTATTTTAGTCTGCACGTATAGTAGCAAGAGTACTTTCAAAGTATACCACCAATCTCTACAAAAGCATAATAACATTAATCACTTCAGTATAAGCAATGAACAACGTTTGTATAAATAGTATACGGTATTTCGCCAACGATGCAAAGGATTACTAACTCCAGTTCCCATTGGGACGAAATCACTGAAATGGTAACAAAGTTTCAAACGCACGAGAAAAGCCGTTTCGCAGTTCACTCACGTACATACTCTGTATTGAAGGCGTAAGAATAATCCTTTGGATGAGCATAATAGCCCAGTCCCAAAATGAGCTCACTGGTACAAGAGCTCAATCACTCCAGTGAACACAAGGGCGCAGTCACCAACAGACTGCCCACCCCAGATGACCGACAGCTGCAAGACAGTGGTCGTCAACCTCATCTCCCAGGCTCTCAGTTCAAACAGTTAACTGGGTCTGTTTCAATTGCTGCTGTACCTAAATGTGTATGTTACGTTACTTGCCACTCGTTGTTTAGATTAATCACCAAAATTTTTTACCAGACTGCTCTGGCAATCTTATGGCAAGCAAAATCACCTCGTATAACGCCTAGAAAGCTTATAGACATGGGACTACGCATTGAAAATCTCCGAGTAAATTTAACGTCCCGGACACCAAAACGCGAAATCGCAGTGCACCTAAGCAGGCACCATCCAACAATTCGTCTCGCTGCACTCGCTGTACTAATACTGAATAGTTCTGCCGACCTCAAAACAAAAGTATAAAAACCAGGTTGATTTTTTACATTCCCATCGCAGTAAGAGCCACTATAAGAGCGTGCTTTCTTAGGTTAGAGACAATTATCGACGTGAGGTAAAAAACTGGCTACGGCCGATGGGACTGGATTTTTTTGTAAAAAGGATTTAACTGACGTAGAATGATTACAAAGCTAATCCACAGTTCTCAACACGGCTAAATCTATTTGAAAATATTGCCTAAAGTTGCATTGAGGTCAATCCAGCAATGACTTTTGTCCTGCTGCAACCCATATAGAGAGTAATTTATGCGTCGCCCGTCACGTTCAATGAACCGAACATAAGCGAAAGGTGCTGAAGGAACTTTTTGCTATGTGTAGGGAAAGCTCTGCATTGCAGAAAGAATGTGACACCAGCGCTGTTGTTCCTAAGGAAGGCCGCTCAACCCGGGCATTTCGGCAGCTGCGGTAGAGGAGGTCACCACGCTTGCGTCCCACTGGTCCAGTGAAGAGAACACGCATGTGCGGTTGTGCCCGCAGGGCCGAGGAACTGTTACACAGACTCTTCTGGATAGTGCATGCCATTGCTCTTGGATGAGGTTGTGGGAGCTAAGCTTTAGCAAAGTTTAAAACTTTTAGTGATGAAATTTGGTCATAGTCCGTAAGAATGTTTATGTACATTTTCAGCCCAGTCGATGAGATGAGAAGTTCCTCGGAACGTTTTTCATGTCACCGTGAAGGTAGACAAGAGCACAGTCAGAGCACATGGAATTATTGAGTGCAAAACTAGTTGTTTGGATACTATTTTGATGAAATTTGTAACAGAAAATAATTTGAACTCTCAGGTTTCATTCCTACTGAAATGTAACTATAGAATTGAAAGTCTAAATTCCATATTTAATATCAGGAAATTAATGTAAGTCTGAATAGCGCGACAGAGAGAGAGCAGTGGAGGCTTGAAGGCTTGTTGAGATATCATTGGTCAGATCAGTCATCATATGTTAGGTGGATTGGCTGGTTTTTTGCTTGTATGGAAATTGTCAGAAAACAAGACTAACTACAGACACTGTTGACGATCAACCAAAACCGCTTTCACTATTTGTTTTAACGGTAGAAGAATTAGGTTTTTTGGATAATTTGTACGTCGTTAGAAAAGTTTCCAAAAGTTATTTAGAGAAAATTAAGGCATCACGTTCCTGCCTGGTACAAAAATATTTAACATTGAGGCGACGATAATGTTAACGAAAATTATGACTTTTCTATGACTGAACTATTTAAAAAAATTAAGTTTTCAGAGCAAAAACTTTAGCCAAAAGTGTTTAGAAGTATAATAGTAACTGATTTTACGAAACTTGATTGATCGACCTTACGCCCAATAAAAAGAAATACCTCACTAACACGGTACTGTAGGTCGAAAACAAGAATGAGTCCAGGAATTTTTGGGAAAACGTAATAAAGTTTTTTTTTAATTTCGTGTTGATTGCAATTGCACGTTTTCAAGAACATTGCACTAAATGCTAGTCGTATTTTTATTTAATGCTAGTAACTCTGTTTGTATAAATCATTGTATATTCCCTACTACTGAGATAACAACTTCAAAAAGATATCGTGAAGCGTGTTATTGTTTAATATATTCTATTTTCATTATGTTAAATTTTGTTTCGATATCACTTTAAAAGTGCTTCAGCCTATTGCTTTACTGTTATTATATTCTATCCGGAAATGTTTTCGAATAACTTGTGCTTTTGAGGTTTAATCAGCTTTCTGAACTCATTTCTTCAATGCTCACAGAAAATTGTCATCTCCCATTGACCTCGTTGTCATAGTATTTCAATATATGACGATGTGCCGTTCAATGAAAATACTTTGTTTACGTTTTTTTTCTAGAGTAATGGTATAATTACAGTATCAAACAGCAGTAAAATGCTCTGGATAGTCTTTGGAGGACAGTGAAACATTTAATTGGAGGACTTGAATCCATACAAGAAAGGTAACTGTAAGTTTCAGTGTTTTAAACCTTGCAATTCTTCATAACAGAAACGCTAATGAAAGAAACGCTATTAAAAGTGGCCAAATCTTATAAAACAACAGGAAGAGCTAATATAAAATGCAGCAGCGGAAATTTTACAGATTACACTCGTCTCAAATGAACCTTTATTCAAGGGCGTTCGAGAGAATGAATGTCAACACTACCATGCTTGCAGAGTAAGTCAAGCGCACCATATTACCCTGTCTTAAAACATTCCTTACACATGATTTGAAGTCTGAGAACCGTATTGATACAGCGAACAAATAATAAAATCCGATATGATTACTTCTAACTTGGGCTCATTCTATTTTGATTAGAAAAAAATACTATGAGCATGAAAAAGGTATGTTTGATATTTTATACATTGCAAAAGTGTTACATTGATACTGGTAGGTGGAGAAAGGCAAAGTTTCTATTACTGGATTGAAATTCTTGACATCCATTTTAATTCAATCATGTTTAAAAAATTTCATTAGCCTCATTGAATGCAATACTTACCGTACGTATTCCTTCTTACATGGTTTTTAAATTGCTTCACTAATTTGACGCAATTTTTTTCAACGTTGATTGCCTATTTGGGAATGAGTGCAAAATTCCTTTTAGTTTAATTTATACTTTAAAGCATATATTTTATTTCAATGAACCTTTTGTATGTGTGACTTGCTGTTATTCCATAAACAAAGCATTATTGTTAGTTCTGTAACAAACCTGTAACTGCAGAAACAATTTTATGCTTACAATTCGGATTACAAGCATTATAAATTGGCAAAGATTATTGAAGGCAACTTTCCCTTCGCGTGTGTTGCTGCTCAGCATCCGCCTGACACCAATTCCAAGACCTCTGCTCTGACCGGAAATTCAGGACTGACCTAAAAAATGCAGTTAGTCATTTTAATACGCTTGTTTGAGGGAGAAAATGATGCAGTTTCATGCTACACCATTAAGCCATGGAAAAAGTTCGTGTACGTTATGTACCGACAGTGAAACTTCTGATAAATTTAGCGTTGTAAACATCGAGTGGATGAGTGGGTGTTGAAACAAAAAGAGATAGTAAAGCTCTATCACAAGTATAGATATATATATATATATATATATATATATATATATATATATATATATATATATATATGTATATGTATATATATATATCTATACATATATATATGAGTGGGTAAAGTTCTATCAAAAGTATAGATATATGTATATCATTATTACGGCAAATAGTTTATTTGGAGAGCTCTGTTCTAATAGTACAATTATTTCACACATGATGGTATCTTCTTGTACATAAATTACTGTCCATGTATACAAGTATCTATGTACTTCATGGATGGTGGAACCCTGAGGACAAGGCGGCAAAATGCTCGACTTGATTATGGGGTTCAATAGAAATTTGACTAACGGTGCACCAGGGACTTGATGATGCACAGTCATGCAACGGGTTCACCACAAGGAAAAAAAGGGAAGAAAAAAATATTTAAGGGTACGTATCAAGGTGAATTTCATCAATAGAAATCAACATACTTTCTTGTGATATTTTTGTGAGATTCTGCCTACATTTTTTGTCGCACGGGTATTTCTCTAGATTGTGGTTCTTTAAATAACTGAACACTCGATAGGTCACCACCGATATCACATACTCTCGAGTGATGATGTTGAAGACAGGTTGCCCATCTCATGCTTACTTCTGAACACTTTCTCATAACTTAGCAGAAATATCGTCAACGCGTTTTAAAAAGATTTTAGGGAATTTTAATTACAATCTTTCATCAGCTTAAATGAGTATTTTTAATTGACTAATAACGTCACAAAGTGGTACCAAAAATTCATAAGATGAACTACTCTCTCATGTGTTAAAAGAAGTGATCGAAATTATTTCTATTCTGTTCTATTCTATTCTGTTTTTTCTGTTCTGTTATGTCATGTCCAGCTCGATTCCGTTCGATTCCATTCCAATCTGTTCCCTTCTATCCCATCCCATCCCATCCCATCCCATCCCATCACATTCCATACCATACCATTTCATCCCACCCTGTCCTATCGCATTTTATCATATCCCATCCCATTACATTATATTGCGTTTTATTCCTAGATCATATTCTATTCTATTTTCCTACTTTAGTCTACTTTTTATTACATTTTATTATAGTCTTCCGTTATATTATATTATATTCTTCTAGTATATTGTATAGTATAATTCTATTATCCTGTATCGTATTTTTGTATTAGATTATATTCTATTTTTAAAATGTCGGTTTCACGTCAGAGAGGTTGTGATCTATTCAAAATCCAGAATTAGGAATTATCATGCTGTTGATTAAATTTTGCAATAGTTTAAAGAATTATTTGGGCTTTTAGATGCCAATATTTGATGAATTATAGAGACTTGAGAATGACTGAGATGTATTGTAACACTGGGTTTTATACTGAGGTTTGTAAACTAATTTTCTGTTGAATATCCTAGATCACATGGCATGGTCAATTCATGTCTAGGATGACCATAGTTGGTTGGGCAGATTTAGTCTAATATTTAATATTACTGTATGCCTGTGCAGTCATTTCTATTTAAAAATTCTGTTTGTTATCGTGTTTCAATGATGAATTTCTATCTGCAATGTTGCCATTGCATGTAGATGTTTCCTTCCGAGACAAATGAATTGTAAAGTGGAGATGAGCGCCTTTTAGACGGGCTATATGGAGTGTAAACAGGAGGCCAGGCATGTGGAGCGTTGGATGAAAGTTTGGAAGATGAGAAAAGAAGTTTATCTGAGAGTGCAATTGTTTAGCTCAGTACTAAAACTTGGGACCTGAGAGAAACATGAAAACAGTTAAAAATGTTAGAAAATATCTAATAGGTATTATAAGACTAATACGATTCAAGACCGTTGCTTGATAACTTTTTAACTTCTCAATATAACAAAGAAATGATAAAATCTATAACAATATAATCTTATTCAGTCAATAGCGACATGTAAATATAGTAGGAACTTTAATTATAAAGTTGAGTTTTTCGAGCATATACTTTTCATGTGATAATGACCGCATAATCGGAGAGTAAAGGACACCGAATTTAAGAAATTTATCGGAAAGAACAGTCGTGTTCATGGAGACTGGTAAAAATATGAAAATGAATGAATACAAATGACGTGTGAATAAATAAATAAAAATTGATTACAAGACTACAAGTAGTTATGTCGATTTAATTAATGAAATTGATTCTCTGTTGTTTGTGTACATTTCAAGTACGAGTTGATCGACCGACAAGTTGGCAGATTGTATCAGCTGAGCTGCAGGGAAGCGTCAAAAAAACGTGAGCGCACCCAAGCTTGGAGACGCCGAAGCTCGCAGGGACGTTACTGTAGCAGCAGCCTCACGCTCTGTCCTTGGAGGCGTGAGGCAGGAGGCGGCCAGCCAAGGTGCTGGACACTCGCCTCTCAGCAGCGTCCATCGACGCGCGTGGTTTGTCAAGAGGTCTTCTGTGCTTATTCATACTCGTCCATCTGCTCTAATTGGACCCATTAAAGAGCCAAGCCTCGTAGTTTGGATCAAAAGCAGTCCAGTCGTCGTAGGCTTGAAAACTAGCAGTCTGACGCGGGCATTTGCTAGAGCCAGAGGACTTCAGACAAAAGACCTATTTTATCAAGACCGCAGTGCTCCTATTTCTGACGGCTGTCTCAATACCACGGTAGTTTTACACTCCTGCAGACTCCTGAATGCTTAACTTGCCACATTAAGGTTCAAGGCATCATTTTAGGAACAGAAGTGTGAAGCTTAATCTTTCAGAGTGAACGTGGGCGGAGTTGCCAGATCGCTGTTGTTCAGAACCCGCCGTTTTCTTACAAAATCGCTTAATGCAAGTTCTTCTAGTTCTTGAAAAACATACGAAGAAAGTCCGCGCAGAAATGATTTTCCTCGAGTGTTGTCTGCATGACAGTAGCGACGAAGGTTCCTTGTTCACACCAAAAGTTAACTATCCATAAAGAAAAACTGGATCTTCGAGGTAAACTGATTCCATAAAGAGAATTTTTTTGTGTAGATCACTGAGTGTATTGAATGAGTTTCACATTCTTCCTGACAACTAGTTCATAAATTTACGTTGTGATTACTTTCAAAATATCAATCGAAACTATTTCTAAACTCGAATTGGAATTCGTGAAAGTGAACCAACATTTTAATCGAGTATTAAAGGTCTTCTACTCAAAACGGATTAACGACAAACCTTGCAGTTTTCATCGAGACAATGCTGAGAAAATTCTTCCTTATTCTTATGCTGCTGGTAAGTACTTTTTAAAATTCATTTTATTACTATAGTATGAAGCTGAACGATAACTAATGGTTACAGGCTGCTGTAAGGCTTTGTGATGTTTCTAATGCGATAATGGTTAACTTAACGCAATGTTTTTCATTGTATTAGTGTCAATATGACGTCATTGAGGTTTTCAGTTATAAAAATGCACCCACATGCATGATTGCTTTTTTAGCAATCACGTACGTGCTTAAGGTGAAGATTAAGTTCTACCTTAAGATAAAAATTAAGCTGAAATTCAAATGAAAAATGAACAACTCAGCTAGCTTTTGAGCGCCTAAAACAGAACGTTCCAAGCTTAAGACGTCTACTGCTAAATTGGCAACTGTGGTTCGTCTAAGCATTGTACGTGCAGTGGAAAAAATCTCTCCGTAAAATATTGTCTTCTTTTTTCAAGCATCAAAAACGACTCATAAGTTTACAAAGAACCAGTAATATTCAACACTGGCATTTGTTGAAATTGCTGTAATTGCTTCAAGGCTTCTGTTAATGATAATGTGGAATGAAAATGCGTAACATTTGCTCGAAATTAGAGTCATCGTTAGAGGAGCTCTAGAGAGCATAGACCACGGCAAATGGGTTTTCAGAATTTATGATAAATGTCATAGGGAAGACACCTAACGCCGATCAATCGAACATCACGTCCCACCAGCTCGTGAATGATGAGATGGACCATACAGCTCCAGTTTTTACAAGCATGCAACCTTTCAGAGGGGCGAGCACTGACGGCACCGCATGTGTGTTTACCACTAGAAGTTCCATGCTTTGCAGATTACTTCATATTTCTAAAGAAAGAATTAGCTACTTTTTGTGGGCATTTGCTTCCGTAATTAGCTATACGGCTATCAAAAACTTGATTACTCTGCTTTTCGCCTTTACTAATACCTTTGGAAAATTTGGGCATCGAATCTCTGCATGCATATTGTCAGTCAATTGTTTTTTTAGTGTGAGATATGATCTCCAAATTGGTACTTTAAGTTGTAACCTGCATTTTGTGTTACTAAGATTGTCCTAGAATTATTGGAAAACATACAAGTTTTTGTTTGTGGTACAAGTTTTCGTTTGTGGGTCTAATTAAATATTCGTTCCTTAACTAGCCTCTAGTGATCTTAGTCACAGCTGGAAACTTAAAAACACAGTGATGGACATTATAATAAAATTTACCAAAAAATGACGAAGTTGAGTTCTCAACAGCAGATGTCCAACAAGGATTTTTGTCTACACAAAGCGTAAACACAGATTCTTGACGGCAAGTCTGTACATGGCTATCCCTAAGTTAAATATGCATAGAAGCTCAGATCTCATATCATACTGTGTATCGAATTCTTTGCGTGAAATTAGACTGATACATATTTGATGAGAAATTCTGTATGATTCAGAAACCATAAATGTTATGGTGAATTTTCAAATAAAAAGTGAATAATCTGAAACTCGACGACGTCCATTAGGGTTAACATTAGGAATACAGAAGTTGTGAAGGATAAATTAACATCCTGAATATAGATTGGACTTTTTGCAAAATTAGATGTGAGCATAACTTAGTCTTTGCCACATAAAATTGTGAGGAAACAATTTACGAAGTATGCCTAAATATGTAAGAAATATTAATAATCAGTATCAGAAACATTTGTTGACAAGGATATCTGATACTTTTTATCGTGTTTTCGTTTAATTCAAAACCCTAAAATCATTTCAATAGCAATTTCAATGCCTGAAACAGTTTTGTTTGTAATCTCTTGTCCTCTTGCCCCAGATTCTCATCAAATTCATTCACAGTTAAGTCGTTCTTATTGGAATTTTACTCTCCAGCTACGAATGCATCATTCTGTCATCAACTGCAAATAAAAGCTGCAATGTGTTAAGCTCGCCAGCTGCACCGAGCTGTTCACCCTGTACTCGAGAACATGGATTCACTGCGTTATATTTGCAACTGTATGCTTGATAAGCATTCCGATGACCTACCGGAAGCCCTAGTAAATGGTACCTTACACTAAATTGTAATAGTAATTCCGTGCAAATAAGAATCATTGGATGAGTGTACATGAAATGGGTGGTGTCCAAACTCTAGAACAGAAGACCGGTTGCGAGCAACTGCAATACAATCCGTTTTTTAACCCACTCGCGATATTTTCCTCGTCTGCTGTCAGCAGTACAAAAACAATAACAGCTGATAATATTTGCATGTTTAAAAAAAGCTTTGCAGAAAAACCTTCTGCCAACTTTCAATTGCGAGTTTTCGTCCACCATGATACTCAAGTTCATGCTCTCTCACTAACCGTGAGGAAATTTGTGTATGTAGATAGCAAAAGGAAGTCAGTGAGCATCCTTATGAGTTTAATTAACATGAATAGAAGTCAAGTAATCGTCAATTAATAGCATAATAAAACTGCATAGTCATGGGGTAATTTCTGTTGCAATTGACAACTTGCTAGGTTGTCCAACGAAATAGCAAAGCAAAACTTCTATTTTCATCATCACGCCTACGATAATTTTCACATGATTGGTATATTTCTCATGAAAAATTTTACATTTAACTCTGGCTATGCGCATGAAAAAATCTCGATTAGTGAACACAGCACACAAAGTACAAGTACAGAAGTACAATTCATCTATGTAGTGTGATGTGTATTTGTGCATATATACATGTATGTAAATCCAAACCCAGTCCTTGACAGTAGTTACGCTGTAACGAAAATTTTCACTCACTGTTCCAAATTAAATTTCTGCTGAAGCAATACTATCAGAGCTTGTCTGAGTAAAAATCGAGGTACTGATGGAAGTAACGTAGAATCAGTTAAGTTCTTACTTGATTTCTTACAAATACTCGTACTTATTCCAATTTTGAGGAAAATTCTAATCATGTCGGTTGCACATTCCAATGAAGAAAAGTGTAAAATATTTTAGAGTTTTCTTAATTCCTTCCCAGGTTTCACTTCCCTTTTGTGATGTGTTCTTCTATGACGGTTGAAAAAGCCATAAGCAATTCGACTGAGTGAAGCGTGACACCTCAGAATGTTAAGATCACTTTTAATCTTCTGCCAACTTGAAGATAATGACAGAATCTGATTTAGAAGTTCATCTTGTTGTTGTGAGTACTTTGTGTTCAGTTATACTTGGTCAATACAGCAAGAACAAGCGTCTAGGCTATAGTAAATTTAATATGGAAGGTGAGAGGCTTACGTGAGTGGTAAACGTGATTTGTTTTTAGAAACTGCACTTGTAATTATTTGGAAGCTTATATGTAGTGGAACTTTCATACTACGAAAATCCAAATGCTTTCCAGTCAGAGACCATCATATTGTTTCATATTAAGATAACAAAAAAGTTTTGAAATTGAATTACCCTCGTGATATGAATATCTACAATAGACAACAATAGCTTTGATTCTGATAAACATGTTGCCTATTTAGGCCCCCCAGCCGTCAATTAAGATGATACAGCAAACGTTATGAGTGGAAGTTAAGTTTGTTGAATTGAATTACATTGAGATATCACGCCCTTAAGTTCAAATTAATAATATCATAACTAAATATTAAAAATGTTAGAATGTGATGAGTTCTCTGAATTCATTACTCGAGGCCTCAAGGTACAGGTGAAAAAATGTTTGACGAATGATATGTTACAGGTGTAGCAAATCATTACGAATGATATTTTACCGGTGTAGCAAATCATTACGAATGATATTTTACGAATTATATTTTACCGGTGTAGCAAATCATTACTTCAAGAGTGGCCAATAGATTTGGATGCGGTGTGATGTCAGAGGTTGTACTCCCACAATGAATCAAAAATTCATTGCTATTATATTAGCAGTATAGGTAGTGAAATCATTTTGTAAGATACTGAGTTTGACTCTGTCGTAGAGGCCAGAACGGTATTAATGAATCGAGGCTAACAGTGTGAGTAAAGCTCTACATTTATCAATTAGTAATGACATTACTTCCGTTCTCTTCGTAAACAATTGTACAAAATTTCAGTTTCTGATTTTCCTTTCCGGTCTAATGAATAATGACATCGTGGTTTGCTTTTGAATAGGTGAGCATCACTGTAGAATCCATCTCCAGCGCGTACTTTGCATGCAGACAAATGAAAAAGAAAAAAAGTATTTGTTAGCATTTTGTCTTAACATTGAACAAACTATACGATGAGCACAGCTGTAATTAGTCAGTTTTAATGATTGTTTCTACATGCAACATAATATGTACTGTTCACGCCTTAGCTCGTGGATCTTCTAGTTTAATATTTCATTCCGAACTACAAAACTCAATAAAAAATAACTCTTTGGAAAACAAAAGGGACTCGAAGAGGAAAGCTATCGAACGTGCCATATTTTTAAAGCGGACCATATATTTTGCACTGTAATGCAGTATTTATTACCTTGTTCCTGAACGTTGTACTCTATACTGCAAGTAAGGCTGTATGTATTACAATTTTTCAGAATGATTTTCTCAATACCTCCAGTCGTGTTTAGCATAGAAGATATGCACTATTTCTTGAAGGCCTACTCAATAGTACGAGTAGTGTGGACATTTATTGCTGCAGTGTTAATTTATTCCTAATACTACAATTACAGTTGTATTCATTACCATATGTATGAAAGTATTATTTAACACTTCCAATATTTATCATCAAATTATTGGGGAAAATTGTTGAAATAGCAGGAGAAAAAAGTATTATATTATCTAGGACCGCAACAACAAACGTAGTTTTTATTAAAACTTCTTAAAACCTAAACGGAATAGCTCACAAAGTAGGTTTTAAGATTTCAGTGTGCCAGGACTATTTCCCAAAAGATGCAGGATACTTACGTCACAGCCTGCTGTATTCCGATCGAGAACCGGTTGGAAAATAACGTCTCGTCTACACTGCATTGAACCTGAATTGAAGTATCATCAGCTGCAACTACACTTTGAAAAAATTTCTCCCAGCACCTGCAGTCTCGCCAAGGCCGCTGCTAACACCGTCGGACAAGATAACTGGCCACTTAAAATTGCAGTCTGAGACGGACATCGGTATGCTTGACGCCAAGGAAAACTTATCAATCTAGAATCTTGGCAGCATATTACTTACTTTCTTCATACGACTAAGTTTCTTTCTGATAATGTGCTACCCCTTTCCGCGTAAAATACCGCTGTTTCTTTTTTGGTTATCACGGAATGAGCAAAACGAGAGCGGGAATCACTTGGTAACCTTCTGAAGAAAACTTATACGCAACAACCATCAATAATTTTATCAGTATATCTCAGTAGTCATAGCAGAGCTTGATTGACGCTTCACCTCAAAATTGCTCATGCACGCAAGAACTTAACTTGACATAGGTCCTAGTTCAGCGTCGAAGTTGCCAGCGTTTTAACACGTTGCCTCCGATTGCCTGACTGGTGTAAAACTTTACTTTGTACGCATAGTCAGTAGAAGGATCTGAAAAAATTACAGAACCTAACCTAAATAGTACACATACGTACCACTTCGGAGTCAACGTGTTAAAGAACCCACGCACATCAACACCACTAGATTTCGACCACCTTTAAAACACTTAATTATGGCACTTGAAAACAGATACCGATTTTACATCACAATAAGCATAATAATTGATGTTTATTGTAAATATGTGACGAACAAATTTGGAGCTTAATGAATTTAACGTCCCTCGCTTTTATTCTTGGACTACCACACCCATGCGACAATCGTCCTGTAATAGTATTTTTCGTTAGATGCCTTGCATTTTTACGTCAGCTGGACGCGGACGTGTCACGTCTCTGTATGTTGCTCTTCGCTCATTTTTCCTTCTTCAATCGTTAATACCGGAGTCCTTCTGAGGGGCCGCCACGTTCCTTCCTTCGTCCCAAGGCCACTGCGGGGGATCATGTGCTCGAAATTCCGAAATCTGCACTCACTTCTGCAGTGGAAACTGGTTCATGAGAGGCTAACATTATCTCGTCGTCTTAAGTGTCCGGCACAGCATAATGAGGTTCGTGTGCCATTCAGACACTTGGGTCAGACCCGCTTCAAGGTAGCACTGCAGTAGGGAACCAAAATAATAGGATTGATCAGTATTCGACACTGGTGTTTAAAGTTCGATCACCGACAGTCGAACTCCAATTTAAAGACGAGTGTAATTCAAAATGTTATTTATTTTTCATTACTTAGAAAGGTAATGCCTGCTTTAATACGTGATGACCTTTACGATGGCCGGATGTGAGCAGAAAGTCATGTACATGTATATATAAAACGTCCCGAAACAAAGACGTTATTTTGTAAGAATATTGGAATCAGCCAAAAGAAATTGACTAACTGATACACGAAAATAATTACAATCTTCCTCTCTTGCATTAGTTGTTACTCTCGTCTAGAATATTTGTTGACACACTTGCTTGAAGAATACATGGAGTAGTCCATAGGCATTCACTCGAGGAGAAAAACACAAACCAATTTTGAATCATGTTCATACTTACTGGCGTATGTTAACCTCACAAATCAGGCCTAGGAACTTCATTCCTTTCAGTGTTGCCCCATTCATTAACTACGCTAAATTTATTGCTCAGCTGTATGACTAATTTCCCTGAAGTTTGTTTTTAGAACTGTGTTACGCTTTAAAACTTTGTGGAATTGTGAAAGATTCGGCACACTTTTTTAATTTTTTAAACATGTAGTGTTAAGTAAACACTAGTATCTGCTTTCGTGTTAAAGCTCTGATTATGGGAAATGTCATGCAGAAAAGAGAACTTCATGCTTAGTTGTTCGCTGCCTTTTTTTTTCACCGCATGCTACAGTAATAAACCTCTTCGTGAATGAGCTCATCCTTCTTTGTACGTGTTTCCAAGATTAGAAAAGTAATGATCTTATGCTTAGTAAATCAATCTAACTCAAAACTAAGACTGAAGGCTAGGCTTTCTTCTCCTCCATACAATATCATCAAACAAGTTCTAACTACATTTGTTATTTAGATAATAAAGCTTAATGAGTCAAGTTGTCCTTTATTTATTTATTCTTGTTTATTTTTGTACATCCCAAGAAAACGTAAGCTAAATTATACCACTGATTCTGAACCCGTTCAGTACTGTGGTTAGATGTATAATTTTTTTTAATTTTAGAATGATTCGTTTGAGGAAATGATGAATCTCAATTAACGTTAAACTAAATCTTGAAGACTTTTTAAAACCCGTTGGCACATTCTATGTACGAATATCATGGATGCTGACAAACAGTGCATCCAGTTAGACTGCACCCAGATGACATGAACAATACTCAGAATCTTTTTTCGTGCATCTTGAGTTGCAGAGTTGGGTAATTTAAAACTCTATCGCTGATCATGCTGATACGAACATCATTTTGGCAGATTTGTTCCAAATTAGGGTTTCATCAAACGCTATTGACTTAGACCATTTTAAACAGATGCGAGAAGATTCTCACTGAAACCTTGGAATTGTGTTCAGCTTACTGAGTAAAGTGTGCCAAGTAAAATAAAGTAATAACTTTACTGGATAAAGTTTTATTCGAATTATTCAGCATCAGATCGAGTCCGAAACCCAGTATATAATTTTCGATTACACGATATCACTTTTAGAGCTTCTGCGCCTTTGAATTTAACCCCCAAGCCTGTTTTGATGAATTTAAGCCGTTTGTTTACGCATAAGCCATGACTTGCATTGACGACAAGCTACTTAGTTTTTGTTGATTTTAGGAGATAACGCATGACAGATTTATTACCCTAGTGTTCTCTACGAAACGAATAAGTTTTTTATACAACCACACTTTGTTCAACACGAAACTGTGTGCTCTAAATTATGCGGAGTTAGAGTTACGGATAAAAGGGTTCATGAGACTCGAAGAAATTGATTCAAAGTAGCCCGTGTGAAATAAAAATCGTCTGACGCATTTCGACTATGCTGACATGGAATGATGCTCAATTTTATCAATCATTGGTAAATTTTTTAATTAAAATTATATAAATATGAATGTATGTTAACCATTACGTTAATCTATCCATATTGAAATTTGAGGAAATAGCATTTCAATATTTTCATGACCATTATGAGGGGTTCTATGAGTATGAACTACTGTACATATTAGGGATACATAAAATTTATTCCATTAGGGAACAATACTTTTGTGTATGAAGACTGCGACTCTCAGAGTGTCTCTAACACGCTGAGTCCGTGTACTGATTTCTAAGAATTTACGGAAATCTGGAGATCTATGCATCTTTTAACACGTTAAGTGCGAAGTGTCCCACCGGTGGGTCACTCAGGTTAGGTTCTGTAATTTTTTCAAAGCTTTCTAGTGAATGTATGTACAAACTAAAGATTTGCGCCGGCTAGGCAACCGCACTTAACGTGTTAAACTAGTGTAGAGTAGCTCTCGTTAGTTCCCATAAATATGCCTTGAGATGAGTAGCAAGGAGCGTATCGAGCGAAACATTGGGTGCGACTTTAGATTCAATTAAAAGATGTATGAAAAGATGCATGGATGCTCAGAGCCACGTCACTTCTGAGAAATAAGCTCACGGATTCAGCGTTCTAGAGCCGCTCTGAGAGTTGCTCTTTTCATGCATGCAGGTGTCGTTCCCTCATGGTGTAAATTTTAGGAACAATGGGTCATTCCTAACTGGATGTAGAGTGATACATCAGATTAATGGACAAGAAGAAAAAATTTAATATTTTGCTCCTTAATTCGACTATAAGATGCGCAGCGAGAAATTTTTCGTTCATGCCTCTTTTCACGTTAAAGTGTCTCTTGGCGGGCTTTCACGCCTTGGTGCGACACGTCTACGTTTCGACTGTTGCTTATTAACCCTGATTTGTATTTTAGTTGTTGTATTGACCACTTGGAGGTTTTGCCAGTTTCTCGAAGATGTTCACTGTTATTATTGTTCATAATTTTAGGGTCAATTAAGACAGCTAGTCGGTAATGGCATATCTGTATTTTGTTGTCTCTCATTATACACATGTCCTTTTTCTGAGCAGGAGAATAACCTATTCGATGAAAAAACAATACAGTTTTACGGAGATTAGGTTTTTCTACAGGAAAAACGTGGACTGAACTGATGATTTGCTTCAGGGTTACAATTTGTTAACGCGTTTTGATTTGGATCGAAAACTAATGGCAGCTTGAGGCAGCTCTACTATTTAACTCAGTTTGATTCGCAGGTGTGCAATACAAATGAGAATCCTTGCCTGGAAGTTACAAGGTATTGTTCGTCAGCAAGACATTTTCTCGAATCAAAGCAAAGAATTGTTACTCATGATACAATTGAACGCCGCTTGCTTCAGGCAATCCGCAGGGCAGAGTGGTTTACCCTTTTACGTTTGACTATTCACCCCTGATGTGTTGGACATGGTTTGGGACAGATAATTTGCATATGCTTCCCAATTCAGTAATGCATGTGTAATTTGTAAGCTTTGCGTAATTTAAAGGCCCTCAATCTTAGCGTTCCCATAAACGCAGCCTTGAATTTAATTATGAAGTGGGCTTGTGACTTCTAAGTCTTAATAAATTGTTCTTTCCTTCCTCTTCATTTTATATTTTCTTTTGCCTACTTCTTATTTGGCTTTCATTTGTTTTACCGTGGTGACAGTACTGCAGGGACAAGTTTTAAAATTCATTGTATTTTCTTTCTCCACTAGGTCAACGTTGCTTAATGTAATTATTGTATGAAGAAAAAATTAGTAAAAATAGTAATAAAAATGTTACTAATTATAAAGACGTACACATACTAACAATATTATAAATAATAGAATTAATTTAATTTTGTGAGTACCTGCCTAGTAACGTTATTAATTTTCATGACTTTATGTTTTTCTTTAAATGATTTATATTAATATTAAGATCTCTTCCAATCGTTAATTAAGTATCAACTAGTATATATATTTATAAATATATTTCAATCAAGTTGTAGTAATGTTGCAAACTGGGGGATAATCTAATGCAATTTCTAAAGTATGTAGAATAAGTCAATTATTTATTTTAACCGAGTGTAAAATGTAGAATTTGTGGTGGAAATGAGCTTGCGGTTTCCGGCCATTGCCTTTTTTTTGCTGGCCTCCAAACAATCAATTTTCATTTCAACCTCACGTTTTGTAATATTTCCTGCTGGTGGTTGAATCGTGACTTTGCATTTTTTCGACAGAATCTGTAACTTTCGTTGAAAAAAATATTTTAAAATATTGTGGTTCTGTTTGTTTAACTCCGAGTTTTAATTCTATAAGTTACAAAGGCAGGAGGCAGGCAGTCCACTAAATTGAGAACACGCTATGATAGTTTGTGGAATTCTTCAATAACTACATATTTTTGGAACTGTAATTCTTAATTGACGCTTCTAACTTTAAATTGGTATTACATACACTCTAGTTTACTGACCGCAATTTGAGAGCTTTGCGCTCCTGCATCTGATGGCAAAGTTAGATTTGTTTAAGCACTCACTGACTTCACTGAACATTTTTAGCTTAGCGACTAATCGTAGGTAATGAAATTTCTATATTCCAATGAAGATATTAAACGAATTAAACGAAATAAATTATGATTAAACGATAGTTCTTAGATACATTTGTTCAGGCTTTGCTTTTTTTAGGTAACTCACGTATTGAAAATTCAACTTTGAAATGAAAACCATCTTCAGTTCGAAATTGCTGCATAAAAATATATCAGTATTAGAAATATGTGAGGAAAACATGGATATTCTAATTCATAGAGTTTTTTCATTTGAATTTCTTAGCACAAGTCGCCTGAGAATTGAAAATATCGCCCAAATTTTCAAATAAACTGCATCGAATTAAGCTCATTGATATAATCTGCAGGAAATTAAAAGACTAGTTTATTCGAGCTTGTAAAACTTTTACCTCAGCATAAAAATTTTATGCAGTCAATGTGAACAAAGGAGATAAGTTAATGCATTTATTCCCTTTCAACTAAATTTCCTGGCGGCAACCGACCGGCAGTCTTCGCCTGCGAGATACGAAGCTTATCAATACTTTATGTATCCAAGACCCATGTACTGCAGTTTTTGTTGTAGCCCTCCACCGATAAAAGAAAGAATGCATTAATGAGTTTCATCTTCAGTTTATACTCGAGTGCAGCAGAACCACACCCTCAACTTCAGTTAAACAAGTTTTAAAAAATGATTGGTTGTGGTGTTACGCAGATTTTGGAATCGAATTGTCCCGGAAACTAAATCATAAAATCAATTGGAGCAATCTTGCGAATGACTAGTCACTAATCGGTCATGTTCAGTGGCATCCATCTTCATGAAATTAACTGTGATTTAGCTCTTGAGTAATGTTGTTTGCAGGAAATATGAATGAACAATTAGTAAACAAAGACATGTTTTTAAAGCGTGGAAGCAGAACACTTGTATAAAAATAATATTATTTTTCTTTCATGTTTTTTCACGTGATCACTTCACTGCTAAGTTTTCGCTAACCAGATTGTGCTTGGAAGAAAAAGTGTTGAACGTCACCGTGTTCTTCTCGCCCACTATATTTTTGTTTTTTTTGTTGTTGTTTTTTGCGCTCAAAGCTCGCATTGATTACAAGTTATGGCGCCGTGCGACTTGAATACGAACCCAGCCAACAATGTCCATAAGATCTATTTAATTCACGTTATCCTACGAGAAGTAATCCAAAATTCAACACCAGTTTTACAGCCATGTTATGGACAGCATAATTGTGATATATCATCTGCCTTTCCGCATGCAGTAATCAATCAACAGGGGTTTGTGTTCCTATAAGACGTAATGCATACCAATAGTGAAGTGAGCACTCTCATTCAAAGTAAACTTTTTAACAATTCCAATGATCAATTTTCAACTGCGTAAACTCAGATTGGTATTAGGTTTCCCTCTCATTTTAAGATGAAACGGAGAATCCTAAAATAGAGTCCACGGTCTTAAGATGTCATATCTGATTTTGAAGACAGCCTTCATCGATTTTTTGGATTTCAGTATAATTATAGATGAACTATGAATAGTACACCTAAATTTGTAGCGTAGTTCTAACGTAATTCTTCAGTTTTTTACTATAACAAGACAAGGGGACTTCACTTCTCATTGTGTCTAAATTTGTTAGTATATTATCGAGGTACCTTTTGCATGACAAGGACTACACAGAGCTTGAGAGCTCCTCCACAAACTGAGTGTCTGGTGGCGAGAGACAGAGGCTGCTGCTGGACACGTGCTGCAACGCTGGCATGGCATATTTGCATGCCACGCGCACCACAGATGGTTCACATGCATTCGACCTGACCAATATATCTAAATTAAACTCTGCCCTAAGAGGAAATGTTTTTTTCTGAAAGCTGTGCCTATCATTGTTAAAAGTTTAGCAATCTTCTACTTCCATGAGCTGTGAAGTGGGATCTACTTTCGTTATACTTTTTCAGTTGTAATTTTTTTCGGCAAATTATGACAGCTATTTTATGAACAAGAAAATGTATTTTCCAGACTGACTTAATCGAAAGTATAATAAATGAATGGTGAAAATGAAAGAAAAGAGCGGCATTCTATGAATACAACTAATACTAACATTGCTCCATCGATAACAAAAATAATTCACTTCTTACCGATATCTCACTGTGGGACTTAATTGGAACGAGGGCTCCAGGCTTCCGTGTACAGTGTGGTAAAAAAATTAGCAGTATGACGGATATTTGCTAGCAGTTCTTTAATTAAAAAATATTTAGCCTTAGGAATAAGTTATTATTTTATGTTTTACACTGACAGCCTGGCCTAAGGTTCCTCTTCGTACTTTCTATAGAGTTTTGAACACTTTTATGTTAATATATAAATTATTGTTACTTTAGCGTGCCGAGGATTCAAAACCCCGATAACTTGTGTGTATTCCTCATAATAATACCTGTTTCATTAGTAATGCTCGTTATGCTATTTTAGGTAGTGAAAGAATTGAGTATCTTAAAGGCTAACCTAGATTGTATTTATGAGTTTGTGTATGGGCGTGGCTTATGTTATGTTGGGGTAAAGGCCTCAGAAGTGGAAGAATTTGCTTGTACAAGTATCATGCATGAAAATTCAACAGATGTTAAGAAACGAAATATTTTGATAGCTTTTACCCCTTGCTTGCGGTCAGGTAAAGAAGCACTTGATGAAAAATTTAATTGTTATACTTGAGACAAGGAGGTAAATGAATACATTTCTAATTTAACTGCTTCGCGAATTTAAATGCATTCCAGGTATAGGTTGCAGCTCTTTTAACCTCTACATACTTCCATTTGACATTTACGCAAAGAAGTTCCCAACAACTGAAACCATCCAGCGCTATAAATCAATTGTTAAAGATCAAACACTCAGTCTCCCTCCTTAACTTTGGCAAAATATTCTAGTTGAAGTTTCTAAAATATTAAAGTGACTCTAGAGCAAAAAAATGCCAGTATTAGTATTTTTCAAGCGCGGGTATTTCAATTACAATGTGTGAGTGGCAAAAATATATCTCTTCTGGCAATAACAGTTTTGATTTTAATAGATGAAGAAAATTGTAATTGTTTTTGCAGAAAACGTTTGGGATTATTATATCTTTATGTTTTCGCCCTGACTGTATCTCCTGTTCAAAAATTTACTGACACCAGCATAGGAGCAATTATAACTTAAAAATCAACTTTATGACGTTATCTCATAAAGATAACGAATATGGATGTAATCATTCGAAAAATATCGTACCTAAAAATCTTATCTGTTGTTAATATCGATCCAATTTAAAAATCGTATTTATTGCATGAAATAATCTAGTTTGAAATTTTCGGAACCTACTTTTCTTCTCTTTAATAACGTAATCCAGTGTTTCACAAGAGACCGTACACCATGAGGTTAAAGACCACGGCTGCTGAAATGGAAAAAACTGAAGTAGAAGATAGTATGATATACGTACGCTAATTTTAACAAGACAAGGAATAATTCGCATGACTCTGTAAATATCACAGCTTTAATTATTTTCAGAAGTTTGTGAGTTTAATCAAAAGACATCACGGAAGCAATATCAGTGAAGGTGACAACACGCGACAACAATGATAAGGTAAAGCAGCAGAGGCAAAAAGAATAGCTGTACATCCAAGGCAAGAGCTTTGGTAGTTGAATGGCACAGCTTTAGTGGAGCTAATAGATGCTAAATTAAAATTTGATTTAGTAACACCTTCAAGAAACTAGTAGTTCTTACAGCTACAGCATTTAAGCATTGTTATGTAGAGCTAAAGCTTAGGAGGCTTCTCGTCCACCACAGCGTGCAGGTTGTTGGAATAGTGCCCTTAATATTCCAGACGATACTTAGAGCAACTTCCAGGTGCTTAATTTCTAGCAGTCGTTAAGCAATACCTTATTCTCTAAACGGAATGCCTAACCTTGAAATGCTGGAGTACTTACGAACGCCTAGTTTTGTATAAAACTGATTGGTCAAAATATACTTGTAATATCACATTCATTAACCATCATTTTTGCTACAAAAAACTAACGCATCTTACAACACCGATTCATCGGCGCCTGTTAAAAGCTTGAGTTCATACAACGAAATATTTGAAGTGTTTTTTTTTGGAAATGATAAACACTGTAATTTGAAAGTATTGTTGGTGCCCCTAAAGATTAAAGAGAAGTGCTTGCGTCAGCTGGACACTTTCTACGATTGCCAAAGTACACATAGTCTTTTTCATTACATTGTATACATGTGTTTATTTTTGATGAAATAGTTAAATTAAAGCAACAACTAAAAGCTGAAACAATATTCAGCCAAATTAGTCATACTATAATAGACGTGAGCCCAACAGGTGTCAGATAATTGAGGCTTTATTCCTGTCTTTTATAGCAAATAAATTACACTCCATGAATTAATACTATGCATTAGAAATAGCCGCTGACAAGTAACAATAGTAGTAGCTGAGGCTTCAGATCTAGCTGCCATATTCGTAATCAGTTAGTGGTTGAATAATCAGAACACCTTCACAGAGTATGTTATTACAGTATAGGAATAAAATTATGAGTACAACAATGTAACAGTAGTAATAACTAGAGCAGTATAGCTTCAGCTACGAATACAGTGATGCAGCAGTAACTACGAGTAGACGAGTCAAGTTGCAGCAATACAAGCTGTCAAGCGAGCGACATTTAGACCGGGTTGCAGCGCTACAGTCCAGCCGCATTTCCTAGACGAGCAACAGCCTGAGGTCACGCGGGCCCAGCCTGGGCTGTGGCTGTTTTTCAAGGCACGCAAATGTGTTCCATGTGGGGAGAATTTCTTTGTTGTCTGTGACTTGTTACCAAAGAACTAGTTTCTGTAGTTCAAGTTTCAGCTTAATGCGCCCATTTACTGAACTGAAGTTAAAAAATGATCTCAAAACTGAAGACAAATGCTTAAAACCATCACATGAACTCTGACTATTTGTCAAAGTTCTGCAATTATTATTGCTCAAAGGTTGAAAACTGGATGTATTTTGACAACCCGTTTCCGTTTTGTACATTTTCAGACTTCTTTTTCATTTTTAAAAGCTTCAATTGAAGGGTGGAAAGCACTAGTGGACTACTTGCATTTTTTCCCATGGTAAATATAATATATTTTCCACGGGAAAAAATGCAAGTAGTCCACTCCCGTGCTGTCGCCAACACAGCGCAGACAGAGCCGATTACGATCCAGTAGTTTACTATATGAAGGGTGGACAGCACTAGTGGACAACTTGCATTTTCTCCTGTGGGAAAAAATGCAAGTAGTCCACCAGTGCTTTCCACCCTTCAATTACAATAACTATGAATTTATTTATATGACTTATCGCTTCTCTTGTACTACGTACACAACGAGTCCCTGTGAAGCCCTATAATGTAACTCTTTTTACCAATAACTTTTGATTAAACGCTCAGTTTCACACTGTTAGTACTGACCTCAAAAGACTTCACCCATGCAGGACCTAATTTGAGAAAAAGTATACGAGGGGCGTCAACCCAAAAACTTGTTAAAAGTTTACTACTTTATAGCATACTTCATGACTTAACTTGAATCACTTTCTATCACCTAGACTAAGGTAAATGATCATAAAAATGTTTTCTATGTACGGGTATTGAGTAAGATAATAAAAAACTCGTTCAATTAAAAAAATGTTTGTAGCAGCAAGTTGGTTTTTCTTCATATCTAGCACCCTCCGTCTGTTGTAGAATATGCTCATTCAGCATCTGGACTTCAAGCAAAGGCACCAGCTCTAGTTCCATCAGTGACTTCATCGAAATACTGACTTAGAAATTCTCTGTTCGACACACACCACACAAACTCAATTATGTTGGAATCTGGTGAATGTAGAGACTAGTTCAAATCTCAGACGTCATTTTTATGCTCTTCGTGATAATTTCGCACTACTTGAGCTCTGTGTATCGACGCATTGTCATCTTGGAACACACGCTAATCTATAGGATGCAACTTCTAGACTATGAGATACGCTTGATTTCCCCCAAAAAAATTAAACATTCATTGGTACTGATTTTTTCAAGTGCAGTGACATTAGACCTCTCAACACGATGTACGATTAACTGCCAAACCATCACTCACGCTCCTCCATTCTCTACTGTGGATACACGGTGAGAATTTACGACTAGTTTTAACATCTTTCAGACATAAATTATACTGAAAAAACTACCGTACTTGATTCATCAGAAATATTCCATTGAATCATTGCCATATTCTTGAGGGTCCAACCTCTTATATTGTAGTATAGTGACTGTTTGTAGTAGCAAGCAGTGGTTTCCTGACGGCTCCTGTTTCCCGATATCGGACAGTATAAAAGTCACTGTGAACAGTATTTTCTGAGATGAAGCCTTAAAGTGACCTATTTATAATAGCTCTGTGGTCACTGCAAAGAGAGTTTGACGGTTTTTCACCATAGTGAGTCATAATATACATTTGAGTTTTTCGCTCAGGATGAGGTTTCTTTTTCAATTACTGCTCGTGCTGTAGATTTTAACTTTTGCTGCCAGAAGTCTCTCATGATCCGCGATGGAGCATCATGAGTGAAACGTGTCCTGTCACGTGAATTGACATATGTTCCGTCCTTATTGAAAACATTTGGAATTACGTCTTAAGCTAAAAATACTAGATCATCTGAAAATTCTCTAACTAATTAGCCAGTGATACAAAGGCTCACCGCAATGAAATAAATGCATGCAAATAAAATTACGAAGCACTTTCTGCAATACAGAATCTCCAAAAACTTGTGAGCGAAAGCACACAGAGCGTCGCCAGCAGACAACGCTGGGATAGAGGTAGCGAAAACTTTCTAACAAGGTCCACCAGACAGAGAAAGATGCATTACCAGTTTAAAATTACGATTAGAAATTGCTTGCCATTAGATTTATGTTCTTTTCCTGATCCAGAATTGTTTTTTAGCTGTTTTAAAGCAACATGAATTTGATGTCTATTCTAAGCAAAAAGTAGCCCTTTCCTAACCTCTCAAAAGAGAAATTCTGAACTTATAGGGCAAGTTCCTCTTCGTAAGCTAATCAGCCATTACGAGTATGAGTGCATATGACTTGACCTCGGTATTATTATAATCTTAGAGTTAGGTAACAACAAGTTCTTTCCCCTCACTCCCTTGTTTTGCATCTACATTAACCTCTGAAGTAATTCTTTGAGTAATATGTGAAACTTGGGAGTGGAACTCACCGACAAAACGTTGAGTCGCAGATGCAGTTTACAAAGTGACTTGAACCAGCAAGTGTTTTAACGAGTCGTTGAAAATTTTCCAACAATTTTTGTAAATAATTGTACTGAAATGTTGATAAAGTACTTTCTCGTTAGAAAACTTGAAAAACACTCCGTAACAGAAGTGGTTCATTTGTGCTATATATGTATATTGAGAATTGTATAGAAAATGTATTTTACAAAGACTCAATTGACTCCCAGCTTTTACCTAGCATGTGCCAAACATAAAAAGTAGTTCTTTAACCCTTTCACGAACCATTATTTCGGTGAAAAATAGTTTCCAAACTATTTTTTATTTATTGTTCCTGTAGTGCTTTTATATTATCAATTCTGGCCCATTGGACTACAATGGTCATGGAACTTTAGAAAAATCTGAAGCTGGTTGTTGATACTTCAGTTTTAGTGGTGTTTAGTGACTGTCGGCACGGCCAAGTCCGATAAAGGCACATTTAGTATACACGTGTGTACACGTCATTGACAGTTCAGGAGTTAAGGCAAGGAGGGAAAACTTTTTCAGATCTTCGACTTGTAGAAACAAAAGTTGTACGCAGAATTTAAAAAAAATTTTGTCGGTATTGCACAAAATAAGATTTGATTAGGCAAAGGGTACACAACAAATTGACAAAAAATTCTCAGACGACCAACTGACTTGGAGGTATGTATTTCAGTCTATCAGTATCTCATAAAATAATCTGTCTACTAGTTTTTTTACAAAATTCAGATTATCCAGCGACGAATACACGAGTAAAGTGATGTAAGTAAAATATTGAATGTTGGCAATTGTTGCAATCAATTTCAGTTTTTCACTATTTTCTTTTAACCTCGGCTTCTTAAGTGCAGTTTCAGAATGATAATTTTATACTGTATTTTTATATAGACGACGCAAACAGGATGCGAAGGCCGGGTAGCTCGCACCACCAGCCGTGCAGGGGACACCTACAACTCCTACAGCGGCAGCCAGACGCTGTACAAAGTTCAGCAGCCCATATAACGGTAGAAGCAAAAAACTATTGTTTTTTGAGTTCGACTTCATACGTATTTCAACCACAAAACTATTTTTATATTAACAGGAATCATGTACATTTTCCCCAAAAAGAAGCTAGCGTCGTAGGAGTTGGGGAGTACGCGAGGAATCTCCCCCTCGAACGTAGTGGTCCACGGCACCCACACACCCACAGCACATCCTCAACAAGTGTCACCACTAAAAACACGCA
>VCRD01003753.1:42632-56030 GCA_006783055.1 Trinorchestia longiramus
AACGTAGTGGTACACGGCGACCCACACACCCACAGCACATCCTCAAAAAGTGTCACTACTAAAAACACACACAGCAAGCACGCCTCCTGACGACGGTTTGCCGCTCCTCCGCCTGAGGTGAACTGCTTTTTGTTTAAATGCTTTGGAGGATGAGAACGCCACCTCGTCCACTCCCTTACCCTTTGCAGGCAGAATGCTCTACACGTGACCGTAAAAAATATAGGCACTTCCGCTCTCCGTGGGTCGATAAATGTGCCCAAATATGAGAAAAGAAATGCATCGCTGTCATTAAATATGAGAGGCTAGAACCTTAACTTTTAGGATCTTACGGAAGTATGTCGTTAGCAACTAGAAATTAGTAAAAATTATGAAAATATGCAAGTTCAAAGATTTGTTTCGATGTTGTGCAGGCATTCGAGTGAAATGGAATGTGATTTGGATGAGAGCAAGTGTTGTTAGTAATGTTCATCAGAGTTGATGCATTTTTCAGTTAACCTATTATGATGACTGAGAAAATAATAATTTATTGCCAACCGAATTCTCACGACAAAACTCATAGAATGTTATTATTAGTGAACCAGATTTGCTCCTGTCACTACATTTTAGGATATTTGGCAGGCCAGTATGTACAGTGCATTACATGTAACCTTCTAACTTTCTCTTCTTGTTTAAAATAATTTTCCTAGCCCATCCTTTGCTATTTGGACTCCTTGGATTTAAATAGTAGCTTAATAGTTAGGAAAATTAGGAGTTATAAAACAAAATATAACAACTGATTCACGGTGTGTGTTTTTACCAATTTTAAGTTCTATTTTTAATTCAATTTCAAGTTCAGTTTCAAGTCTGAAGCCCTGGCGAAACGATGAACGTCCTGTAACAATATTCTGTTTCTGATTTAAGCTCCTTCTACGCATGAATTATTTCAAGGTGCTGGAAAAAGCACTTGAAGTGTTTTAGGTTTGTATAATCATTGAGTGTCTTTTTACCAAAATATATATTTTACAAAAAAAGAAAATGGATAGTTTTATATTAATGTACGAATTTGGGTACGTGCCATATATAACGCAATATTTTGAGGGGGGTTAGGGATTTTTACCAGATTTAGTACATGATTCACTTAAGGGATAAGCTCATTGAACGCAACGGTGCTACCAGGCGCATCCTAAATGTCATCAGTCATACTCGCCAACGACCGTTGGACAATTTTAGGGCCCATGCCGAGTCATCGAATTTGATGCCGATTATTAACTTAATTAACCTTGAACACGAGGGTGGTGTTGACAGGTCGGGTTTGTTTGTTGAGGTACTGGGCAGAATTACTGTTTACGCGGACCCTTCCGTTGACAAGGTTCGTCTGCAGCCCGTGCTGCTGACGTTGTCACGGCTCCACAACAACGTAGAATGCCACTGAGGGCTAACACGCAGATTTCATTTTTGGTCTCCGCTAATCACATGTCGTATTTTGGTGCATAGGAATAGTGAATGGAAGAAACATAGAGATATTATCCATATAAATTACCACGCTCGAAAATGCGGAGCATTTCGGTGAAATAATTTAAGTTATGGGCAAAAAAAATGAGCAAATTTTAGGGATGAATTTACAAACTCATGGGTTAACTTTTGAAGTGAATTTTAATATTTGAGTCTTGCGTCAAACAAGACACACAATGGAGGCCGACTGGAAGCCTTGTTGAGTTCATTCTCGTAGTGTGGACGGACGAAGAAGTAGAAACCAGAACTGAGTTAAATGAAAAAAAACAAATGCAAACGAGGTACCAGTATTTCCCACAAAGCTTATGTTTTGTTACATACGTAATGACGTATTTCTCACATATAGAACGTCAAGCTTTCGTTTAATTGTGCATTTTTATGAACACGTTCAATTGTGAAGTCATTGTATGATATTGGTATATCAAATTTTGTTGTCTCTAGTGAATTTGTAGAGCCAATATACATAAATATACGGTATTCATAGTCTACTGATTCTGTCGGTGTAGTGATAGATAGAGTCGCGTGATGTGGGCTTAGTCGTCACATGATAGCTACTCGTTGCGTAGTATAGGCCTTGATTCTTTGCACTCACTGAGCGAGTTTTCCATGGCAGTCCAGTTGTAAGAAGTAAATCAGTTTACCTTTTATTATGCAACGACCGCAAACTCTAATGTATATGGGCTAAAATGCAGGGAAGTATTATTATTAGTTAACAGAAATAATCACGACAAAGGGAAAATACAAGTACTTAACAGTACTTGTAATGAAAATAAAAATTTGAACTACAAAGGACGACACTGAAGCAATTTCATTGAAGATCATTAGATGTGAGTTTAAGATAAGTAGCATAAACTCCTGAATTAATTTTTATAAGTGGCTGACAAGCAGTAGGGTAATTTGCGTCCACACTCAAAATGCTAACTCCTCACTTAAGAACGAATTTTAAGAATTGCCTTAAACTCTTCCTTCAGAGTAGAGAGAAGGACGTGATAGGAATTGTTATTGTTAGGATATCCCCTTCCATGTAGCTCTTACGGGAAGTGTAGTCTAATTTCCAGTTTTAGTTGAAGAACGGAAATGAGTTGAGCCATTCTAAACAAATTGTATTCCATTCGAATGCGCAGAGCACAGTCCGCTGGAACCTTGTAATGTGTTTGTATTAAAGTAAGAATGTCGTATGTTTTAGTGTTTCATCACAAACGTTTGCATGAAAAGCTCCACATTCTCCGTGGTAAACCTAGATGAAAATATATGTAGTACGAAAAATTTTACCCCACGAGCCGACGGTGTAGAAAGAACGCGGAACAGTTTCTTATGAACTCCAGCATCCGACTCGGGGGAAGTGGAGGGCGATGCAAGCAAAAGGAATTTTTATTGTGGATACAAGAATGAACGGTGCAGTGAGGTCACAGCCTTCCCTCGACCTCCGACTCCGAGGGAGAATTTTTCACTCTAGCTTGAGTCTTTTTGCCTGCCAACAAACGAGCTAGAGAAAGACCTTCAGTGTGCGACGGTTATTATCCAGATCATATACTTGCGAGTCCCTAATTTATTAGGTTCTCTATTATCATATTGTGCAGAATGTTCAAGTCTGTATCAGATAGGAAAGTTTCTGTGGCGACATGCATCGTTGAAGGTCGGACTAGGCCATTGGTTCTCGATCATCAAGTTGTCTAAGGGGTCTGGAAATGCGTGATAAATTTGAAGAATTAATATAAATTTATTCTGTAGCTACAGTTTGAATATGCACGCTTAGAATTTGTATGAAATAGCACAGAGTTAAAAATCATATGAAGAATGAAGAGGAAGCACTAGGTGAAAAATATTCAAATTTTATCATAAATGAAATTGGTCAGAGAAAAATTAGAAGATAGTTAGACTTTCACCTCATACCACGAATATATTACGAGAGGTTACGGCATTGTCACTTGTTCTTGAACATTTGCAATTTTACGAGAAAAAATTTCTATCATCTAAAATTCTCTCCTTCATCCATACCGATGTACTACATTCCAGCGAAACGAGGGTTTTACTTGAAAATTTCAGCTCTATCTAATTCTCTTACTCATTTTAATACACCTAATTTCTATCAAAATTTTATCTGAAAGCTAAAGTGTCCGACTTTTCGTAAACGCAATGTACATTTAATAAGCTTTCGTTGTGTTTTACTGTCGTCAGAAATTGCAAAATGTGTCTGGAAGAACAATTAATTTTATTTATTTGCCTTGGTTTATGCTGGAGCATGTTTTAGTTCCTACACGACGACCACTCGTAAAACAATCGTACTGACAAATTGAGCGCATTGCTTTGGCGCTTCAAATATTTACGTGCAAAATTATTGCATTGAAGGCGGCCAGCTTTACGAGCCATTCGTGCGGGCAAGCGTCCGACAAAACCAGCAAGTCTTCTGTGCTCTACTCCTTCTTCTCTTCTTCAAGGTGCGGCAGCATGACAGCACAGTCCTTGCACAGTCAAGATTTGCCTGCTTCTTTCAACAATGTTTAATTAATTTCTTACATTTACAATCCTATTAAGCCAGACCATGCCGAATGAGGATCCTTTAAGCCCTTAATTTCTTTACTTTACAACTACCCTGCTTCGCATGACGTCCCACTAACTGTTCGTCTGGGTACTCCTCATTAGCTTCAACTAAGTCGATTCGTTTAAACGCGTCTGATTTTCTTCCTTAAAGACCTGATGACAGCTCACACGCATCATCAAACGATACCACCATACTAGGCGGTCCTTCCAGACCATCATGCCTCAATTACTCACGCCTGTCAAATTAGACAATTAATGGCAATTACAACTCATTGAGTCTGAATTCAGCAGATGCCATTCAGATTTAATATATTTGAAATAACTAAATTGGTTTCAGTTAGTGATACAACGCACATACAATTCGTGTACATCTATTGTCATAAAGTTGCGCTTCAATCTTTTATGCCCTAGTGGCGGACTGAATTTAATGATGTAGAGTTCGCAATATTTTAAACAATCATGATTGAGGGTAGCGAGTATTAGTAACCCTAAGAATATAAATGAGACATGCACAATTGGTAAGTCATATTATCGTATGGCAGTTATTGTATGTATAAATATCGTAAAATAAGTACTCACAAGTATTTCGTACCCGAAACAAACTTAATGCAATGGTCGAAACCGGCAACGCTCTACTGTTCAATGAAGTGGTTTAAGGTTGAACACATAAAATATAAAATGAAGGAATTTGGATAGAAAAGTTGCATGTAAGATGTGGATTGGGAGGAAGGAGAATTGGGAGTGCTGATTGTTCCAACACTTTAGAGTCGCAGCTTCAAATAGTGAACCATGATAAACATTTCTCCCACCACGCTTTTATGAATTGAATATGATATTTTAAATACTGTGACTGTGGTGTACTGCATTCAGAGAAAACGAGAACCAATTAATTACAATTTTAAAATTAAACATTTTAATTCAATATTTCAGTGATTAACCACAGCTCTACATATAACGAGCCGGTAGAGAAAGGGCCTGACAATAACTAAGGCAGCTGGCTTAGAACATGATTAAGCACCAATAATTTACCATCCGCAGATTTTATCAACTTCCAAACGCATATGGACCAGAAATTGTGACGCACTCATAAAAACTTTTTGTCCTTCAGATGTGTCTCGTACAGCTCGACGCTACACCATTCTTAAAACTAGATAACAATAGCTTTGAACTAATTCATACTTCACCGAGTATGTATTTTCACAATTTATTTCTGAACTTAAAGATATGTTTACTCATCTTTTAAAAACTCGATGAACGAAGATAATTTGAAGAAGATACTTACAATAATTGCTTCCAAGGAACTTAAGGGCAAACAAAAAGCAGTGAAGCAATGCAACAAACAAATATTTCTATATTAGAGGGGAATAAGCTTTAAAATGATCACAGACGCATAAGAAGCATAATTTATTTGTGTCTATAAAAGAGGTTGCGGCTTCAAAACTTCAAATAATATTTATAAAATTATCGCCTGCGTCCGTGTGAGGACAGTCTGCTTTTAGTCTAGTCATAAGCTAGAGAAATTTAACGTTAAATGTAGAAGAATTAAAAATTCCCATTTAGGCATTTAAACAACACCTTACACTGTGTAGTTTTAATGCAGAGGCTTACACTAGATTTCTGAATTACCTGAGCTAAATAGGAAGATTGACTCAAATGTTGAAGCATTAGAATGAAATAGAATAGAATAGAATAGAATAGAAAAAATATGGCAAAAGGAACGTGCCGTTTGGTCCCTCCTTGGGCAGTTACCCAAGTCCCATGCCGTCTAATGTAACGCCATCACCCATGCACAACCACCTCAATCACGCACAGGCTTTTCAGTCACATGCATATATCTTCATCAAGTACAGGTATTTCAGTCACGCACACCCACCGCAATCATACACCGGCACCAGGAGTTAAGGAGGATATAGGATCAGTACTTTATAGAACAGTGATGTTCCTTAACCGGTATTTGTCGAGACGATTTTCGAATGTGTTCACTGTGCCAGCAGAATGATATTTTCGGACAGCTGGTTCCAGGTTCCGGCAATTTTAACTGGAAAGAAAATGAGACAGTGGGATGCCTTGAACTTTCATATTATTAGTTAATGGCCGTTATTTCTGATTCACACGTTATGGTCTACGTCAAAAAGTCCTTTCAGAGCAACACAGTGAAAGCCGTTGAGATTTTTTATAGGTGTTGATGTACTGTCCTCGTAGTCTTCTTTGTTCTAGGGAAATGAGCTCAAGCTGTTGAAAATGCCTTTTGTAGCTGAGATTGTGGAGTTCAGGAATCATTTTCGTTATTTTACGATGGTTTTTCTCTATTTCGTTAATGTCTCGTCGAGAGGTAGGAGACCACACTTGTATTGCATATCCTAGATGTGGCCGGACTAAAGATTAATATTGATTTGAAAATGTCTTTGACTTGTATTCAACGTTTCTTGGAGTGAAAACAATGATCTTGCTTACATTAACAGATTTGATCTATTGCAGTAGACGATTGAAATCTGATTGAATAGTTTCTCTATCTCTTTCGGTGAGGGCTCTGTGCCAGAATTTTGGGTCGTCAGCGAATCTATTGTTTTTGGTGATGATTCCGACGTCAAGTTCGCTGATGTAAATGATGAAGAGGAGTGGGTGTAAAATGCTCCCTTTAGATACTCTTGATGTTATAATACATGCGTAACATTATGAATCGACTTGATCATGAATCGTCTCTTGTTGAGTGGTGTTGAGTGGTGTCAGCGAGTTTCGTCTCCATCGCGAATAGTTGCCATGTTTTCCATGCGTCTCTACTTTAACCATCAGCCTTTAGAGGGAAACTTTGTTGCAGGCTTTTTCGAGTCGATGTAACAGCTTGTGAGACAGCTACTTTTTTCCCTAAATCCGTGAGGGGTGTCAGCAATCAGGTTTTGGGCTTGGAGGTGTTTTGTTATGTACTATACTTGTTGGATACAATCAGCTAGTAATATTCTAATTCTGAGAAATTTTCTGCCAATCACGTTCAAAAGAGTTAGTAAGATTTGTAAGCAACTTCACTTTCTGTAGAAGCCGTGTCTGCGTTCAATTTCGAGAATTTGAGGTGTTCTGTTATTCAAATTCTGAGTAATTTTTTTAACATTTTGTTCACTACCGATCTCTTCAAAGAAATTTATTTCTTACAGATAGTGATGTTCGGCTGTTTAAATGGTCTGAAACAATTTTAAATGAGACTGATCACTAAAGATGTTTACTTACGATTGGATTGTTAAACCTGTTGGTTCTGTGAGTATTCGGAAGACTAAGCTGTCGCGTCCGGTCGAATTTTATAGTGCTTATACACAGAGTTTCTGTGAAATTTAATTTATGTAGGCATTCATATGTAAAAATGGAAATGAAGCAAACGTTTTGAATTCTAACGAGACCTTTTTTGTAGCATATAATGAAGCCAACATCGTTCTTATGGTCCTCGAGTACCTTGCTCGATTCTTCACTGTAATAATTTAAAGAATCTAATCATATTTATTTCCCCTTGCCTACGACTACTACTGGTCTGTTAGTCGTTTCTAAAAGTGTGTTGTATAGATGTCCTAGACGGCGGCATTTGTTTAGTTTTGCAGGACACGTTGAGCTGCTGAGAGCCGTGGGGATGTCAAAGCTTAGACGCAAAGCTTTGAACGCATTTTTAGCTTTTATAATTGAATGATGTCGGCCTTCTAATTTCTTATTCATTTACTTTTAATTATTAAAAACAGTTGTATCTGTGTGGGAGACACTTTCATCTGACAAGTAACAACTGCTTCTACTGAACGTAGCTGTAGGTGAGTCACTCACCTTGATTACATCGTCTTGATCAGAAATTGTCATTACTAAGAAGTCCCTACAATGCAGCTCACCAGTTTTTTCCATGTTTTTTTCAATAAACAGTCTCAATTGTGGCCGCACTCGTCCCTTTAATAGAAAAAACATGCGTCAATTTTGCTACAGGAGTGGTAATGGAATTTAAATTATTCTTTTCTTGGCATTATTATTGATAGCTTCTGTTAATGGCATTATTATTGACGGCTCCGGTTCTTGCAATCAATATTGATGGCTTTTAGCTTTTCAGGCGAACGGTAGAAACTCATGGTATTCGTAAAAGCCAAAATTATCACAAATGCAAAAGTAATCATACAGCACAGTGGCTGTGATATTTTTAGTTTCAGGATTTTTTTAAAAGTTTAAAATATTTAATTTCGACATTGTTTAACTGTGTGAATCAGTAACTAAAATTACAAGCCTGGCACACACTCATAGAAACTTTTGGGATTTAATTGATGCAATTATTCCGGCATAAACTAATGTAACGTGTAATGTAATAACTTTCAGCTTCCCATGTTTTGTAGATAAAGTTGGTGAACGAAAAATTAACAAAAAACGGTCATGCGGATGTTTCGATTCCTCTCTTCAATAAATCTGTAACAAATCACTAAATCAGATTTTATGAGTAAATCTTCCTAAATGTCTTCATCACTTTATTTCATATAAAATGTTCCATGGCTGAAACACAAAAACTAAGATGCATACTGTGCAGGACTAACTTTATTGCAAAAATGAATGAAAGGTTAAAAACTCGAACTAAGTGTTAGTTAAATTTGGAAAATATGCGTACATTTTGGGCAATCTTTCTCCAATAACAAAATAATAAGAATTTTTTCAATTTTATTCATTTGGTGTGAGCCTAATCACTATCCAGAGCTTAATGAGTTCATTCCTAACTTGTACTTGAAAATTGAAGCAATTTGTTGTGAATTGCTTGTAGGACAGCATGCTGAAATAAAGCGTTAGAGTCATCCTTTCTCCAAGGATGCCGTCCGGGTTTCTAAAGATATGCACACTTTTTCATAGAATGAGCCTGCTATGATAACCACACATTTTCTAGTGGAAATTTTGAAGTAGCAAATTAAAGGCCTACCTCTAAACACACGCCCGATGATGTACTGTAAATCGAAATTTGTTTCTGTTCATGCAAAACCGTGGATTTTTATTCATCTGCGATTAATTACAGAAAACATAGATCATACTAAATCCTGATTTAGAATGGCTGTCATTCCTTAAAGCCCTCTTCCGTCGTTTTCATTCGCTCAAATCAACTACAATAACAACCACTCCTTAACTTAGAAGCTTGTGGCCCTAGGCATTTAGATTGTCAATGCGTTTTGAGGTAAAAAGCTCCATGGGAAGGCTCATTTCAGTTAATGAATGTCGCTAGAAAAATTTGAAAAACACTAACGAACATGACAAAACCAAATGGTTTTTCAAAGAACCACTATTTTCGACGATGTTGATACGTACTAACAAGTAGTATTGATTTTTATGCGATAAATGTTATTTGACAGATACCAGATGGTACTTCCCTTCGCATTCAGGCCTTCAAACACTGACCTTGCAGCAACTAATTATGCTGCTACTGATCTGGCAGTTACTGCTCTTGCAGCTATTAACCACACAGTTACTGATCTTGCAGTAACTGATCATGTAGCTACCAACTGCTCATCACCATGTACATAGCTGCAGGCGCTACAATTGCGCACCCAACTGCCACTGACCTCGTAGCGGCTGCACGGTCCTATAATCACATTTTCTGCAAGATTAACAATAATCATCAAATTATAAATAATAGCACAATAGTATATAATAGTTTACAAGAATCTAATTTATGGAGGAATAATTACCGTTTATTAACAATTCAAAACAGGCATTAGCTGTTTTAACTGATATTCCGATACTAAGACGTTGTGCTCGGTCCAACGGTCGAGCACTTCCTTTTTGCCGCACATTGGTAGAGTATGTGATCCTCGTGCTAACTTCTTCTGATCATCGTAAATACAAGTAGTCCCCCGATTCAATCGATCTATCAAAAATAATGGCACGAGAGTCAAAAATAACTCAAATGTTCCGGGCGAACCCAAGCAACAATCTTCTTGTGTTCGCTAGAAGAGTGGCTATTTCACGTAAAAAAAATGTGTCTATAATCATTCTCTAATGTAAATGATGTAACAAATACAGAATTCTGAACAGATTGTGAGACATACAAACAATAAGAAAACAAACTTGTTAACAGGTATTGCAACCAATGAAACACGATCCTCTTGATCGAAGGAATGCCTGCAATTTAATATGTTAGCTCCAGATTTTATCTGTTTTCTTGAACTTTACGCTAAAATTCTTCAGAACAGAGAACAGAGAACAAAAGTAATCAAAGTTTTCTCTATGACCTGCAACTAGCGAAAGTTATCTGCGTAGAAATTACCTGCATCTGCATCAAACAGAACGATATTAAATCTTTGGTTCGTGTTTCCACAATTAACTAGTAAACAGAAAAAAATGAATACCTTTTGAATTTTCCCTATACTACTGAGCAGGCAAAAATATCCTTTGACTTTTTCCAGTTTAATATGCTAGATATAGCATTGTTACGGAATGGGTCTAAAATTCTCGCAATCATTTCCAGCAAATAATGATGTTCACGGTATGCCGTAAGAAATGAGTTACTTCTCAGGTTGTGACGATTTGGTCTCCAAGAAAAATACAGTAAAATTATGAAGCTTGAAATCAAGGTAATCTCAGCTGCCGTAGTTTCGCTCATTATTGAGATAGATTTGAATATAATACGATATGTTTACACAAGTTAAAGCTACGTGAGCCCTAAGAAAACTAACAAAAAACTCACCTGCACTCAGATAAGCTTAATTGAACAAAGATGTATAACCTAAAAAACACTACATTTTAATATTGCCTACTGGTCGTACGCCATGCAAGTGAGCCGCGTCTGAGTTCAGCATAGCGACCTGCGTTAGTTCAGAAAGAAGAACGCGATCAAGAGCTGTAGAGGGACTAGACTGAGTATGATAGAATCATACGGTACTAAGTGCTACTTTTTAAAACCTTCAGGAAGCGGCTTCAAAGTTTGGCGACTTTGAGACCCGTGTATCTCAAACTAATATAGGTATTACAATGTTTTTCAACCATTTTGCCACTATCTTTTTGTACCTACATCTCAATCTTCAGACAAAATAAGGTTTGGGGATGACAGTGGTATATATATAACTTGTTTTCACAATATATGGCCTTAGGTACCGTTTGATTCTAGGGGTCTCATATGTACAGGGTGTCCTAAAACATGTGCTTACTTTTTCACTGCCCATTTATAAAGTTCAGGTGTTCTGAAACGTAAATGTTACGTTCAGGTATTCTAGTTTGGCTAGGTTCCTTTCCTCATGAGCTGCTAGATTGTCTTCAAGAGTAGGAGTGGAGCATTTACTACAGCTGGAGCTCAGAGTTCGAAGTAGAAACCAAAGTTTGAGAACTTTGGGTAAATTCATCGGCTTCTACAAAAGGGGCTAAGGAAAAGTGCACATTCGCACTGTAGATTATTTCATTACTATATTTTATAAAACTTCCTGAATAGAATAACTGAAAAGAGTATAGTTTAGGGTTTAGACTTAGAAATGCAAAATTATTCACCTGCAAATTCTACATTAATAAAATTTACATTAAAGTACGGCGGTGCTATGCTTAGATACCAGGACCTCATGAGTAGCTTGTGAACTGACTGCGTCTTCTGTACTGCTTCCGCTTTGTTTTCCCTGCACACTGAAGCGTCTGTACATTAGAGCGACCTGAGGATGTCTCCGTACCTGTGACAAAATAAGCAACCTTCCACCGCCTATAGCAACGATATTTGCTAATCTTTGGTAAACTTCCGTGTTGTGTACCTATAACTTCGTATTTAGTAAATTTGTTCGGTTGGAGTTTCAGATACTATTATTCTCTTAAATAATATCCAGTAAAAAAAAGAATCGTCACACTATTACTCATTTATTTTATATTGATTTAGACATTTATAGCAGTAGATACAAGTCTCATGAGCTAAAAAAGAAAATAACAGTAAAATTAAAAATAAATAAATGTGATGAAATAAAAATTCTTATTTCACTCTCTAGTCTAGCTTCTTCCTAGTAATGGGCAGTCAAAGGATGAGTCAGTTTCTTTAGAAAACTCAATGTTATTGAGTTAAACTTTTGTTTATAAAGAACATCGTCTTTAGCAGCTCTTGGTTAGTACAGATTGCAAATTGAGAGTACAAAACTCGAGGTTGCGCGACAGATTAGAGCCAAAGTCTCCTTCCACACGCAGCCTCAGCTTCCAACCACGGCTTTGTTCCAGAATTCTATGCTCCAGTTCAATGTTATTAGACAGTTTCCCAACAAATTATTATTTAGTGCGTCAATTCTGCAATATTTAGGGTAGATTTATTCATTCGATAAATCTTAAATGAATTTATAATATAGGAGGAAAACATCTAGAAATTAGAGTGCGTCTACGTAAGAGAAAACAGCACAAATGACAGAAAGTGTGGGTGATGACGTGTAACCCACTGATGAGCACAAAGAAACATTTATTACAATTAGTATACCTGCGTGCTGGTGAATTTGGACGAATTTAAAAACTGAACAATCTACGGTCATCCGTCGAAAACAATGCAAAGGCAAAAAAATTTCAGAATTTCTGGTCATAGAAAACTGAAGTACCAGCTCAAGTAATGGACAATTAGTCTATTAACCTTAAAATTCTAGAATAATGACACATGCAAGGAAATTTTTTCAGCGCCTGCGTTGGAGTCGCATGGACAATGCAAACATTATTGAGCTATTTTGCCGTGGAATATACACAGCACTTGTAACGACACACGTGGACGTCAGAAAAATTTTGAAACCTAATGAAAAATTATGTTATTCTACACTCAATCTACATGAATTAAACATCAGCCTTTACACTGTCAAGTGAATGAAATAGAAACAAAAGTACGTCAGGACATTTCTTATCATCGTCCTTAAGGCATAAATTAATTAACGAAGCAACATACGAGTATCCGAAGGAAACTAGATGCTTCAAAATATCATGTTTATGTTAGTTACATTCCATTTTGAAACATTACAAGATGTTTGTCTATGCAAAGAATGAGGTATGAACGGACTAACGTAAGATAACATCGTATATGGCAAAAGACTTTGATGACAACTACTGCATCTTTAAGTGGATCATGATACGTGTTGGAAACGGCGATACAGAAATAGAATTATTGTTCGCTGATATTAAGCTCAGATCGTTAACTCATTTCTAGACAGACATTTCATACTGAAATAGCATTTCATTGGTTACGAAGTCTCGTACAACACAAATAGTGAATGGATTGAGATAAACTTTCTAGACCAGACCCAATAATCTACTGGAATAATTAGCGATTAATGAGTTATTAAGGCAATTACTTTGCTGACATCTAATTTACGACAACTGAGAATTTTTAACATCGGCAGCATGTGTTCTTTTTCCCACACACTCACACACACACACACACAC
>VCRD01003754.1:0-24737 GCA_006783055.1 Trinorchestia longiramus
CCAGTATGACTTGCACTACTAGTCACCAGTATGACTTGCACTACTAGTCACCAGTATGACTTGCACTACTAGTCACCAGTATGACCGGCACTATTAGTTGGCAGTATGACTTACACTACTAGTCTCGTCAACCTCGAAGAATAAAGCGATATTAAAACATCTATAACAATTTCTTTAATTTAATTTCTTCTACTTCAATGCACGCGTAAAATTTGGTGTTTAATACGCATTCTATTTAAACCACAATCAAAGCGTATGTTATTGCCAACAGACACGCAAACTGGCAGCGCCAGTTGACTGAAAACACAGTCAAACTTTGTTCTCGCATGGACGGGAAAAAATAAAACGCGTAAACGAGTGAAATTCATCCTCAATCTCACGTAAACGTAATAAAGTTTCCAGTTAACTGTAATAATAGTTAAATCCCATGAATCATCAGCACATCACGCCAAGCGGTCGACCATTAAAATGGAAACTATAACTTTGAGTTTCACTCTGACTCGTTGTTTTAAATTGAAGATTTTAGGCTTGCTGCTGGAAACTGAAACTATAACATTGTGTTGTACGCGAATTCTTCGAAAGTTACTCTTTGCTACAGTTTAACACGTTGCCTCCGATTGCCTGGCCGGTGTAAATCTTCACTTTGTACTCATAGTCACTAGAAGGATATGAAAAAATTACAGAACCTAACCTAAGTGGTCGACATACGTACCACTTCGGAGTCAACGTGTTAAGATGTGCATTGTAATTTGTAATTCTAAGCCGTGCATAAATGAAATAATCGTTTGCATCGCTATTATATTAACCCTTTCGGTACTGACGGCATCTCTGGTAGCCGCAGTCATTTTTCGCCTATTAAGATGCAGAGCAACACGTGTGTCTGTGCAAACGCTGGTAGGGCAGTGCAAGCTACAATTTGATCAGGACAATGCAGTGACCGTAAAACATCACAAAGCATCTTTTTTTAAATTTGATGTTAAATATGTTGAAAAAGGTTCTGATATTTGCATCATGGTACCGAAAGGGTTAACTACTGTGCGTAGAATACGTACCACGTAAGGATTTACTGTCACCACTAGCCGTTAGATACTTGCGTCAAGATTTGAAAACCCAATTCATTGTAGTGTGGATTTATAGTGCACTCTGTGATACATCGCAATACAATTGATCATTTCATTTTATTTCTATTTTTCGTTTCAGTTACAAAAAAAATGTAATTTCGATACCATTCTGTGTGGGAGGAATTTCTAGGGGACTAGTTAGCATTTTTCTGACGGTTGTTAGGGGGACATCTGTTAGCAAAAAGCCTAACAGATAATAACTTGATAATTTGAATCATGTACACGTATTGACTTGAATAAGAGCTTGAAACCATGAAATTGTATTGTAACCATGTATTAATAACATGATTTTCAGTGATGACTGCAATACACAGTAAAATTGTATGCTGAACATACAAAATTACCGATAATGGTCACCAAACAAAGAACAATTAAATGTTGGAAAACCTTTGCGCTCTCCTGTGACCAATGTGTGGAGTGACTTGAGCTACTTGAAAATTTATTATCCCTTTCTTTTTTAGGAAATTGAAAGACTGGTACAGCAGTTATAATTATTCTAAAAACTACTTCGACATGATGAGTAATGTTCTTAGTCATAAAAGATTCTCAGAGCTTTGGTACCTGCAAGATGATGCACCAGCTCATACCTCGAGCGAAATCATAAATTGCGCAACTGCTCGCTTCCACGGTAGCTTAATTTCGAATAAAAGTAAGTTTTCTTGGCCAGCAGGTCCCCCAACTCTCCCCCATTTGACATCTTTCTTTATGATGACGTGAAAGAAAGTGTATCGGAAAAAGCTTACATCTCTAGATGAAGTATGACAAAAAGTGCTCCGAATCACTTCTTCAATCAACGGTAAAACACGAGCTATCCAAATTTTTGACCGTCGTGTTGAAAAATTCCGTGAATGTGAAAAAGACTTAGCTGGCATAGATACTTTGAGGAATGACTATGCGTGCAAATAAAGCGTAATACCAAGTTTTTTAGAATGATGTATCATATGTTTCAACTTCGTACGCACAATACATAGAGTTCTTGAAATTTAAAATTGGCTGATACTCTTTGCCCTGTAGGTGAGCTGAGATAGCATTCTGTGCACAAATTAGATCTGGTTTCTTAACACCTGTTGATTTTTGAAAATAGATATCATTTGCTTGTATCCTAAATTTGATCAATAATGAAGCATAATATACGAGTTTAAACGTTCGGGAAAATACATTCAGGTCCTGAGACTACAGCCTCAACACTCAAATAACCAAATAGCTCCAGTCGGTCGTACTTCAGAGCTCACTCTCAAGTTGCTGCTCCGTACTGCTGATATAACCTGAACAATTTAGCTGTGGGGTATTTGGACGAGTTTTCATGTCTCTAATGAACGTGACAAGAAGAAAAAGAACCCGAGGGTGCCTGCGCTGTGTTCTTGCTCCATAGATCCCCATGGTTCGGTCACGGTCGCTTCCTTTGACTGAGAAAGAGACTGTCGCTTCCCTAAGCGGTCACGCTGCTCTCCTTTGAGCACAAAGAAACCATTCTCTAGTGTATGCTATTCGTCGTGGTTCGCAAATTTCGCTCTTGGAAGTCAATTTTGAGTTTGTGCATGAGAGTGTCTCGAAAAGTTTCTGGCACACCATAGTTGTTTGGAAATTTTACGTGACACGTTCCGTGACACCGACGAGAAATTTTTGACCCCACCTCGTACACCATAAAATTTCATGGCAATTTGAAGACAAAATTCCGAACCAAACGCAATCGTGTTCCTTTGTCTGAAAACTAAACGAGTTAATGTTCTGGGTGAATAGGAACGAAGCTAGGACCGATGCAACTATCTGCTGGGCTATGATGTAAGACAGCTTAATTATGTAAGAAATAAAGAAGCTTAACTATGAACTACGAAAGTAAATTATGTTTGCTTCGATCGGTTTGCATATTTTCAATTGTCTTAAAAATGAATTTGTGTATGACGAACGAGATTCTAGTATTTTATTCATTCTTTGATGAGAATCCACTGCAATTAAGGCATTTATAACCAACCGAGTGTGGACGTACTTTGTGATCACCTGTCGTGGTAAATACAAACCACGACAGCGGCTGTAGCGTGTGGCTTTCACGGTATGGGTCTACCGTGGTAGGTAGCTTTGGAGTAGAGGGACACTATTGCTGGAAGCATGATTATTAGTCCTAAAATGTTGGCTTGAAGAATTTAAAGTCCATTGTTTTATGTATTCACGAATTGAATAGATTTCCTTTATTTCTTTTGTTTCTTGCTGGACTAAAACTCTTGAACCACGCGACTACAAATTGCTTCAGAGTTCACTGTTCAGGTCCGATTGACACAATTGATTCGGGTCAAAAACTATCATGAAGACAAATTTTTGTAACCTTAGTACAGTCCATTATTTCACTGTACTACAAGCACATAATTTTTCAGCGGTACTTTTAGTTTTATCATAATGGTTCATCTTCTTTAGTCCTGTGGCACCGATCTCGATACACTTTAGTAATGTGAACTCAAGCCAATGTTCAAAACTGCCCAACTTAGCACGTTGACTCCGAAGTGGTACGTATGTAGACCACTTGGGTTAGTTTCTGTAAATTTTACAGTGCCTTGTAGTAATCATATGTACAAAGTGAAGATCTACACCGGCCAGGCAATCGGAGGCAACGTGTTAAAACGAGATGTCCTAAGTCATGAATGGAACTATGTATTCGAATAAGTGTTTTTTATGGAAGAAGAGGCAGGTTGCAGAGGAACTGGCAAGCAACTCCTTCTTTGTCAGCCAGCATTCCAAGTAGAATACTAATATATGGGCAGCACTTCTCAAGTGTAGGTTATGCGCGTTGTTATTTGATTGTTACTTCATCTGACCTTGTGTGATGACATCAGAGGTCGTTCTGATGCACAACGTGTCATTGCATCAATTGCTTATTCCGAAGACGCTGTAGGCTGTCCTCTCATCAGGCGATGTCGTCCATCTTCAAATAGGTCTAACGAAAAACCAGAACGCTGCTTTACAGATGTTTCGTCGTGTTCTCTTTAATCGTGTTTTTCAGAGTAGTTTTGTAACTGAAACTCGGAAGGTGAATTTATTGATAAAGTTAAGCAAAATAAATTCAGGGCTAATTAGGGAAGTACACACGTTGAATTGCGCCAGAAACTGATGTCCCTTTTATAGTTTATAGCTTTATAGTTTTCCCCATTATAATTCTGCTTGGTCATGTGACAAATGGAAGACCAACCGCCACAAGAAATATATCATAGTACAAGGGGATGACATCGTATCTTGGGTGTGCGGAGAAGCCCTTAATTGTAGTAAGAATTAATCCAAGGGGGGATGAATACTGGTCTAAGTGTATAAAGTCGGTATTAGTCTTTGACTTTTGTTAGAACTAATTAAAGATGGTGGATGAGTTTTGGCCTAAGGATACTAAATTGGTATTAGTCCATGAATTCTGTTAGAACGAGTCTCAGGTGAAGGGTGAAAACTGGTCTAAGTGTATAAAGTTGGTATTAGTGTTTTGTTCGTAACTAATCCAAAATGAGGGATGAGTATTGGTTTAAAGGCGCTAAATTTGTATTTTGGTATTCATAAAAAAAAATCAAAATGATAAAATCGAGCGTAGCCCCTCCTTACCAACTGAATGTGTTAACAATTCTTTCGAGTTGTGCAAATTTTGTTTAGGATGGAAAATAAGTAAGAAATTAGAAACATCATAACCTCTATAAAAAATTTTTTTGTCATTGCATGTCAAAGCAAATTAACAATATTTAGACAATAAACATACGATTAAGTCTGCAAAAATTAAAGTCACAAAAAAATTAATGCTTAATTAACTACTGCTTGGCAAGTCTGCCTCGTTAATCAAGAGAATTATGGAAGCTTATCCTTTTACATAGTTCATTGCATCTGTCTGGCTTGGGGCTCTGACTGACAGCCGTCGGGCTCCGTTTGTGCATGATAATGCGCATCCTCACTGCTCAGCCGAGACAACATGTTTCTTGAAGCTGATGGGGCTAGGAAAACGACAACGTAACAAGAGACAACTAAAGCTGAAACAATGCAGATAGCTGAAATTTCTGGGTACTATCGAAATACATATCTATCTACGTGGTGATGCTTCGAAATGTAGACATATAATATTTAATGTTATTCACGTATTTTTCATCGAACCATAAACTAATTTTCATGATTAAAATGCAATATCATACGTTAAGTATCAATTTCAACAAATATTCTACTGCTGGTGATTTATACCCCATTTATGTGAGCGCTAAATGAGCTCATCACGCCAATCAATTGAAGACTATCAAACCAATTTGTATGGTAGTCTTTAAAATGATATTTTGATGATAGTATTCATTTAGTATGATAGTCTAGACTGAATTGCGCCTTGAAGGTCTAGGATAACTTCCGAGATAGCTGCCATCGGGGACGATGCGAGAGTGTCTTGGTTTAAATTACAAAAAATCAATTGCAGATTTAAGTTTAAGATCTTGTTTGCTCTCAAGGATCAGTGGGCTGTTATTTTCAGTGCGTGAAGAAACTTCGATGCCTTTATATCATATCAAAATGCGTTGTCTATTGCCTCGTGATGTTAAGTCGTGAAATACTGTTCCGTGTAGATCACTTCTCTCTCGTCGTCAAGGTTTATATCATACTTCACCACCTGAAGTTTGAGGCATGAAATACATGAAAACAATTCAGTTGTAACTGTTGTGGAGAGCAGATTTATGCTTCAAGAGTGCAGATTTAAATTCAAAAATAAATTTTGGATCATTGTTACAACGAAGGAAGAAGAGAGGTGTCCGTTAATGAACGCGGTTCTTTGAAATGATTTTACAATACGGAAAAAGTCGCAGTCATTCTTTTTGCTTCATTCATCCAATGTGGAAAAAATTACTATTTTGGGTAATGTAATATAGCTAAAATTACAAAGCTTCTTCGTTGAAATCAATGTCTTCACTGTAGATTCAAAGTAACTCTTTTTTGATCAACTCTCAATCATTATTGCTTTATACTTTGTGTTTGTTTTGTTATTATTTTCTCATCCGTAGGAAGCAACGAGCTTTCATACAGCTGTTCGTTTCTCTTGAATCCTGTTTTTTTTTGTCATAACGCTGACATAAATAGTTACGACGGTGATTGTTATTGTTTCTCAAGCAGAGATCCCTTAGACTAAAAGAATTATTTGATGCTATTTTTCTTTTATATAAATCCGGTTTTCCATTTATCATAGCTTAACACGTTGACTCCGAAGTGGTACGCATGTGTACCACTTAGGTTAGGTTCTGTAATTTTTTCAGATCCTTCTATTGACTATGCGTACAAAGTGAAGTTTTACACCAATCAGGCAATCGGAGGCAACGTGTTAACTCGTTTCCAAAATGCGATTACGTTAAACCATCTTATCACATTCGCTTGTTCAAATCTTTTCAAAATTTCATAGCGTGAAAATAACGAATGTTATGAATCTGAAAAGACTTGATTCCACTATTCCCATTCTCGGACGTGTCTGCCTCTGAAATGAAAATCATGTTTGTAGCCTGCACACTGGTGAATGCGAGTATGGAAAGGCGGATTTAGTGTTCTGATTATGGTCTTGCGGACACAACGATCGGCTCCTTCACTAAAGCAGTGAGAAAGTTGTGCGGTTTCATGACTGTATGGCCCGCAGCCAGCGTGACCAAAACAATGTTTCTGTTTTGAGGTACTCCAGCACAGCGAAAGTTACTGTCGTAACTTTCTTCTGCTCGAAACTTTTCGAGACTTTCTACATGAGCTCCAAGTAAGCCCAAGTTGTGCAACTTCATCTAATATGGGACTCATTAAACTTTATGAGGAATTAAGACATGAAAGTTAGAGAATAAATGTTAAATCTTTCGGAACTAACATTGCACTTGTGGAAAATGAAATTTCTATGCTACTAGTAACCTTTCTAGATTGGTAATTATTCAAGTCCGCAAGTGTTTGTAGTTAATTGACCCTCTCTGTATTTTCAACCAGAAACGGCGTACTCAATGCCCGTTAAATGCACAACATTTGTGATGAATGACATGCCGAATATTCAAGAATAACATCGAAAGTGAAATGAGAGCTGAATATCAACATAAACTGATTCGCTACCATTAAAAGGAACTGAACTGAATCGCAAGAATCTCTAGATGATAAAGATCGTATTTACACGGAAATGGAATTCTTCAGGATTTAAACAGTTACAGCCCGGTATTTACTGCAAAATAAAGTCTACGTATATATGATATTCAGAGATGATGCTCAAAAAACGAATTATTTTAATCTGATGCAATTTTTAAAGATTACAGTTGTTACGATTTCAGTTTAAAGCCTAAATAGATATAAACTAAGTGCAAACTGAAGAAGTTTGAGGGATACCACGTCACTATATCAGTCGATAGTTTCATGTCCCAACATTTCACTCAAATTGTATTACTCTAAGCCCATTTCTAGAAAATGTTATTTCTCACACATTTATTCTTTTTCTTCTTAGTCATATATAAATTCAACACACGATAAAACCAGAACAGGAACCTCCTAATGCTCTCGCTTAATTTTTTGCATCTTTAAACTCGTTCATAAATCCAAGTATTTACTTCGTATCTTCTTAATGCACAGCCTGTTAACTCTGCTGTGTGTAATGAAGAGCTTAGATTTAAATTAAAGTTAAATGTCGAAGCTACTTCTTAATTGTTCACGGCATGTAACAATATAAACGAAAATATCTTATGTCCATTATCGAATTATCTTTCACTGTGTTTCATTAACTGTTGGTCTTTATTTACGTGTGAAAATATAGGTAATTTTAAATGCAAGTAGAAATAATTTATGATTGTTGTTTCAGGTTGCAGGGTCCATGCTGCTGGGCTACATGGGATGGGTGTTGGCAACATCAGTGTCCCTCACACGCTTCCTTTCCGGCACACTGGTCAGTTTTTGGTGATTTAGTGACTCCATTGAGTAAAACAGCCCATACGTCAAAAATTGTTTCGAAATATACGTGTACGTTAGGCTCATACATAATGCAATTTATTACAACACTAATAAGTAGGAAAAGATATGAGCTGAAAAATATGGGTTGGTTACAATTGATCAAGAAAATGTTATAATTTAATTTACAGTTTAGAAATGGAACACGATGTTTAGGAGGCCTCCTTTATTACTTGAGAACATACATGTCCTTTTAATGATATGTTCATTAATTGGCTCAGCATCTCTGGAGTTAATTTAGTCAATTCAAAACACCACCTGATTAATGTAAGTGAAACGAGGAATCCATAATTCTTATGACAGATACACCTTGAAAAGTCACCTAAACCATTACTGAGCCATCAGGTAATAATTAGACACCTACACCATGTTGAAACTTGTAAAAAGAGTTTTCAAACTCATGAATAACTGTACACAACAACTTTCTCACTCAGTACGATCTAACAAATTTCCTGCTTGATTTTGTCGCATTCAAAGGGAAAATCACGGGGAATTTTAGTTAGCTAGGAGCTACGCTAACCCACACCATATTTGATTAAAGTTGAAGCATAAAGGCTGTGAGCCTTCCTACTAACACTGTTTTGTATCTTGCATCCAAAGCTGGCAAGTTAAAACACTGTGAATTGTCTCTATTTCCACATCCCACAACACGGATGGCTGTTTGCCTTCACGGTGGATTTAAAACAGTGGTTCAACAGTTTTTGCCTCTTCTTATCATGAGCTTTGATAGAAGTTGCCTTTTGCATTTCTTATCTCGCATGCCTTCGGGCCTTTCTTACGCAGTTACTGTATCTTTCGGTTTTTAGGATTGGATTTGTACGCAAGTTCTATTGTCCTTTTATCGGAATTTCGTTGCAGCTTTTCTCCACGTTTTGGAGGAGCTCTGAAGTTCTCACTGAACCTAGTGAAATTCTTCTCGCATTTGAAACGTTACTGCCAGCCTCATTCAATTGCTTCTCATAATGTTCGGTTACGAATAACACGAAAAAATACGAACCTCTTACATGAAATATATGTAAGAGAATTGGTAAGGTAAACGGTACATGATTTCTTTGCTCTAGATGACTTAAATTTTGAGTAAAAAATGAGGGGGGGAGAAATAATGAAAATCCATGGCACGCAACGTGTGCGGACCTCAGAACAAATTTGCTAACCAAGCATCAAACTAATATCTTGATTTTATTAGCATGAAACAAAGGGAAATTTGAGGCTACGAGTCCTAGTTTTATGGTTGTTTTTTCAGCATGAATGGCAGGCTGCAAATAAGTACACATGCATAAAATAATAAAGCATTAAAACGTACAATTGAGCGCATGGAATATTAAAATGTTTTATTTTGGTTATTATTATAAACCTTTGGATTTGAGCATTATATTTGTGTTTGACGTCACTGAGGTTCTGCACTACGTGAAAAATAACGTAAGAACATTGGTGAACTCCTCCCCTTAAACACCTATTATTTAACCTAAATAATATTTGCAGACTTCATTCAGCCGCTACATTTTTAAAATTTCTGCAGCGCAAAAACCTGGACAGTTGTGTGGCTGATAATATATTTTATTATGGATTTTCCAGCACCCATATAATGAAAATACATGAGGTAGCATTGTCAGGTTTAATTACGGCGTTAAAAAGTTAAAATCATTCCGATTCAACCCCCAAAACTATCGAACATGTTCCCAAGCAAGCCTGGTCTGTGTTAGGAAGAGCCCGTTACGTTGAAAATATGAAATGTTTTGAAAATTATATTCCTTTCAGGTAGTCTCATGCTCGAAATCGAAAAAAAATTACTAGCAATTCGAAGGTTTCTTACTTCCGTAGAAAACGCAACTAACAAGACGATGATTTCTATCACTGGGGGATCTGATTATTGTGTCCTGTATCTAGCCATTACATAACAGTTGTTGCGTCAAACCGCTCTAGGACACTAATTCATAAGTACTCAGTTCTGAGGTATTATCAAGGTGCTTTCAGGAACAAATTCGGCCGAGTCATCGAACCCTCGCTCCACAAAGCGCTGCCTCGAGCATGGAGCTCCACAACTTGTGTCTGGCCGCACAAAAACTGGCCAGAACGCTGAGAACTACGCTGGCGGATCTATGCTCCTATTATGAAGCTCTTGCCTGACTGGCAATTTTCTAGGTTGCCCCATTGACGGAAACAGGTTTAATATTTTCTACAGAGATTGATGTCTCGATCATTTATTCGGGGCGCACGTGCATACGTATAAAGTTTGAGATATTTTTTTAAGCCTTTGTGATGGATCGCAATTGTCGAAGCAAATTATTTACATTCGCTAGTGCGTTCGGTATTATTGAAGCCATCGCGTGTCTGTATGATATTATCTTTCAATTCTAGTCAGCTGTCGTTAAATTAGATCAATATTATATTGTTATAAACATCTTATATATTAATTTTTGAACAATTAATACTTTGCACTGATAATAGAAAAGTCACAAGTCATTAAAGAAACCTGTCCAGCATCGACGCTGCGAAAAGTTAAACTAGGAGAAACGAAAAATGAACGATGATAGGAGTAACGTGAGCTTAAAATAGAGGAAATAAAAAGGAAATTTTATATAGCTCTTAAATCCCTGCATTGGGAAAGTGTGAGAGCCGTCACATAGCCATGTATGATCCAGTATTCCACAGCAAAGATTATGCCTTCTTTACGCAGGTGAGATGGCAAAGAAAGAACAAAGGCGTAGATTCTAAGACCGGTCGACACAATGGCGTTGACATCCTTTTCAATACCAGGATAAATAATAGAGTGGAACTGACGTAAAATTACCGAAGTTCACGTCTAGGCCTACGCGAGATGCTAACAACGAACGGCTAGACTGGCCAAAATAAGTAATACTCTTTCTAGTCGGAAGCAGATGGTGCATACAAGTTTCGACGTTGGTCGAAAACTGGGCGGAGAAAAAATAATTTAAAAACTTAACTCATACATTATATTATCAACGTTGTACATAATACTTTAGAAAAAACAAGAAACAAACATAAAGAATTAAGTTCCAGAATGTTTCGTAGAACGTTAATAACGGATTGTTTCTCGACTGTGCACCAGCTGTTTCCGACCACAGGGAGTACAAGAGGCAAACAGATACACAATTAATGGAACTAACTATGAAGCCTACAAGAGATCCTGAAGACGGCCTACGATTGGAGTACACACGGCCTAACACGCAACCTTCTTTGTACTTTGAGAGAAGACTCAGTTTTCCAATGACAGTTAAGACATTTTCAATCAGCTCAAAACATTTATTATTAACTTATTAGGATTTTTTTACATAATTGTCTATAATGTTTTCTATCTTGCGTTGTTTTGTGACGCTAAACATCGTGCAAAACTTCCACATTGCTATAATATATACACAGGAACATAATGTACTTGTTACTCTAACTCTTGCATCCTCAAGACGGACAATCAGTTGGGTGAGATTTATATTGAAAAATTACTGTAAATGAACTGCAACGCAGCATAGCGCTATTGAGCTTGATACTCTTGCTGACCCTTTCAAGTGTGGTGGTACAAATTTCATACCTCCGAAGAAGTCATGTTTAACACGTTTGTTGCGATGCGACCCACCGGTGGGTCACTTAGGTTAGGTTCTGTAATTTTTTCCAAGTCTTTTAGTGACTATGTGTACAAAGTAAAGATTTGCACCGGCTAGGCAATCGCAACAAACGTGTTAATGCTTGGTGGTACAGAAAGCATACCACTTTTTAAAATTGAGTTCCTGCGCTGCTCAGCAGCTCAAAATTTGTACCATCATAAATTTAAGGGAATATGTTTATGAATGTGTAAATTTTTACGCATGTTGCACATTTATTGTCAACAAAATTAAGAGCCTAAAATAGTTAAGATGTTTATTTCGGCTGGGTTCCTTACCGACGCGCCAATTCTTTTTCGCGTCAGCCTACCAAACAGGCGCAGGTGCGGGAACATTTCACTTCATCTCTAAGAAATATAGCTATCTCTTTGTTAAATAATCGAACGGGTGTTGTACGAGTAGTTTTACTTTCATTGACGTTTATAACGTTTGCATGATAGAGAAGCGCTAGGAGTGGACAATTATTGTATATCGTACGTATGTGACTGGCAAGCTTTTTAAAAGTAGTTATCAAATACAGTCATAGTGCAACTTTTAAATCTTGTGTTTTTTGATGGTTGTCTTTGATGTTTCTTAGGCGCACATTTTTACAGGGACAGCGATGCATTGTTGCCAAAACAGATTGAATGTTTCAAAGCAAGTAAATAAGTTTCTTTCTTTCTTTTATGTTCGTGATTGCAATATGTGCCGTCCCGGTCTAGATAAGTATGATATTTTTGCTGCTACATAATGAGTCAGCCCACACTCATGGAGCTCTTAAGTCAACTTTGTGAAAATAACAAATACAAGGAAAATTGAGGGCTCCGAATTAGCACATCGGTAACAAGGGTGTGAATGTTATGTTGAATCTTTGTAAGCTTGCCAACGTAACTAACATTTCTGTCAATATTGGTCCAAAGAGATACCCGCACAAAATGCAGGCTTAAATGAGACCTTATATTTTAGAGCTTTGTTTTTCGTAAAAGCAGGAACCTATTAATGTATTGGAGGATTTATGGGCTAATATGCAAATACTTAAGTGCTCCTAAACCCTTTTGCTATCGTTGAGTTAATACGTCCCAAACAAACTAAAAATCATTCCCTTTAGTCCCATTTTCTAAACGTTTCGTTCAAAATTACGGCCAAATTACATGGCGATTAGTAAAGATAAGTGGTAATTTACGCAATATTATGATGAGTATGAAAATAATTTGGTCGTGATATGGTTAAGCCGTTGCTGGACGCATGCAGTCTGGGCTACCACATGACGCTGCACATTCAGGTCTGGCATCTGGTAACTAACCACTGCTGCTTACTTTGTCTCCAGGTTTAGTTAGCATTCACTGTACTAGGTGTACACTCAGAACAAACTAAAAAAATCTGAAGAAGCGTAATACTTGATCATGTTGATGCAGGTATATACTATTATGTGTGCAATTATTAGAAGGAAATAGGTTTTTCTGTGAAGTATGGTTCTTTATGCTTGAAGTTTGTTTAGAATAGAGAAAGGATGGGATTATTTTTCTACGTGTCATTAGTTACAAAAAGTGGCTACAGTGCCTAATATCTGCAGGTCATAATATGTATGTTGGGTTTAAAATCTGAGAGCATACTTCACGAAAATCGTTAAATAATTCAACATGAATTATGGATCCCAAATGGAGATTGGAACCTTCTTTTACACTAAGAAATAGTGTAACCATGTAGTGTACAGTTGAATTAATCAAGAATAATTGGTTTTACGCCTGTGTTCTGTTTTCATACATCCCCCAACACTTTGTACAGGTTTCTCCCAAGTCTAAAATCAGGAACGAGGGCTGCTTACACAAATTTTTGTTACTCAAATAGGAATTATTTATTTCCAATTGATCGAATCCACGCTAAACTTGGGGGAAATATTAAAATTGCTGGTGTGTAACTATTTTAATTTGATGCGTTTCGAAGACAAAGAATATGCAAAAGGAGTTAGACATTTTTGCTTTCGTTCTAGCCACGTTGTAGAACTCCAAAAATCAGTTAAGCAAAGTGTTTTCTAAGCTAATCTTCAGAGCGCACTTAGTGATTACAACATCGAATTACTTCTTTTTTATCGTTATATGGCCAATGAAAAAAATTATGCTCAAACGATTCATTGCAAACACCTTGGGGGTTTCTTCTTCAACTTCCCACCGCTCGGTGATGAACTAAAAAAATTGTAGAAGTTTGAAGAAAAATGTGTAAATTTCTGATTAGATAAATGACTGGCAAAAATGTTAGAGAATTTCATTCGAAAGTAAATGAATACAATTTCACAGAGCGAATAAAATTTAGTAGGCGTGAACCTGTGCTTGAAAATTTAAGTTATTCAAAGACTGAAAAGCTCAACTTAGAAATCTTTAAAATTTGTTAAAAATTTAATTAACGTTAAAAGTGTACTGTGAAAGTCATGTGACACATTTTTATCAATAAATAAAAATAACTCATAGTTTTGCATTTTTATGAAAATAGCTGTTGAACTGAGCTTTGAATGATATTCATGCATTGATATTTTTAAATAAACTAGTCAAAAATTTATGAAATCGTTATAAACATTCATGAATTATTTTTATTCTCAATAACTGTCAATGTACAGTAGTTTAAATGTTTATATGATTTAGAGGCGACTCCATGGTAGTGTCATTCTGCTCAGAAGCGTGTGAACTGTGTTCAGAAAATGTCTGTCAAGAATTATATTTTTGACAAAGAGCAGGAGCAGCACTAAGATGACTGCCCTATAAACCAAAGAATATGAATTGTAACCAGGCTAAATGAAAAGAGCCCGAGTTGCCGACTGTAATCACAGATTTGAAGTCAAAGTTTTCAGAAAGTAGAATTTAATGTAAATAAATATTTACTTTACAAACTTTAATATCTGAGCTAAGCCCGAGGACCTGAGTCGTCACTGGTGTATCTGTTAAGTTCCTCCCCTTCCCCCCTTAGATTACAGCCAATGAGGAAAATAAAAAACAACCGCGCAAAAGCCTATGATGCAGGCGCTACGTAACCATTCCCCTGAGGGTAGAGGCCTTCATACACGATACCTGCCCTTTGAGGCTTGTGACGTGAACACGGTGATTCAGGATCTGGAACACGGCATCTCCACTGGCGGGTGGTGACCCACTAAACCCGGGGCCTGATCATATTTCCCACCAGTGCTACCAGCGCTGGTGAACACCCGCGGCATCATGACTAAGTTTCTGGGTCTGAAGCAAGTAAACTCGACGCGGATTATGCCCTGTTTCATAATGAAAGCAAGCCAGGTACGCTATAGGCTGTTTTTGTCTGAAAATGAGGAGGATAGTCATTCCGAATGTGAGGAATCTACGCGTTGTTAAAAAGAGCTGATGCAGTTGGAAAACAAATTGGCAGAGGCAACTGCTGATCAATGCGCTAAGAGACTGAGACAGGAGTCTATACAGAGGACCATTTCCAGCCGCACGAGTAGCAGCAGTACCACAATTTACGCCCTATATTTTGCGTGGAGTGTTCAGCAAAATAGTTGTTTAGTTTTTGTTTCCGTGCCTCTGGTGTGCACGATATATAGTAATAAGTTGCCCTTGCCTCAACCGTCTACACGCAGCTATTTAGATGAGAAGAATGCTTAGTAGGAAATACATCTTCAAAAAATTCCACTGCAGTGTACAGTGCATTGAAATTCTATTATGTACATAAATGTTTTTGTAATTTAAATTTAATATCAGTCCGGAACTGAGCATTGGCTCACTCCGTCATTCTTCGAAGAAAGGTCCACATAGTCTACGACTAACACAAAGTTCTATTCGTTTTGAATATGGAAATTCTTACTTGTGATTCTCGGTACTCAAGCAATTACGAACATCGCAGCGATCCCAGTTCTCTTATAAAAAATATAGATAATGATTTCATTTCTTCTGTATATGTGGCATCTTAGTGAACGTCAAACAATTCAGTTTATTGTTTGTTTGAAATGAAGCCGAGAGCTTGAGTTAGCAAGTGTTAAAAAAAATTGTCACAGTTACACGAATGCCGACGATTTCCTTGAGTGTAAGCAACAGATGAAGTTTCCGCGTTGCGTTCAGTGAATCTGACAAGCTTAGTCGAGCGTTTTCTGTCATTCACGAAACTTCCTGTACTAAACAAAACAAAGCCAGTATTACGAGTCTGTTAAGTATTTGCATCTGACAAATTCCAACAAACTTTTGATGGAATGTCTTTCCAAAACCATTGAACGAAAAATTTGTTTCGAATTTTTACGTAATTTCTCAGATTTTTAGAAATACAAACTTTAATTTTTTCATTCAATTTTCATTTTATTCCACGGGTGAAGCCCCTGCTCGATCACAGTATCATCTCTTCTCAATAATTTTCATAAGACATCGAAGTATCTTGTATTCATTCTTTCCTGAAGCGTTTATTATCATTAATGTGTTCAACTTTTTCCCCCAGTTTGCAAGCAAGTGGTAGTTGCCACGTGAGCCAAATATTCAATCTCACATAATGAGTGGGACACTGCCTTCCATATGACGTGTGAGATTATTACTCTGGCACTACGTGCATAAAAACATAAATTGCGAGCTCTGTAAATGTGCTTTTAGGTCGATTTTTTTCGCCAAACGCCAGACATGCACAGACGGACAGCAGGTTTCAGGATGTGTATTTGTAGCTACCTTCTTTGCTGTTGCAAAATATTTTTCACAAGATAAAGGTAATGTTACAAGGTTAATAAATGAGGGCATGCATCAGTTACCTGATTACGTTATGAAGATTGTTGAAAAGAAATCAGGAAGGCATAAATGAGGGACGCGCTAATTGCTATATTGTTATATAGGAAATGGGATTTATAAACGATCACCATTTGAAATACTTCGTTAACCATGAAAATGCATAGTGAATGCATGGTATAAAAATATTTGAGGCTTAATTTTACTCTTACTGCCCAGTGAATCGCGTCACCTCTGCAAGAGGGCTACTACTAGAAAGACGAAATGAAAGCAACAACTGAAACGTGACATTATGATCTAATCGTTTTTAAATTAAATGAGCAAAGCAACAATATCATTCATGCTCCTCAAACAGCAGTAGGCCTTCGTCAGAGGTTCTGTTTAATAGATTCTTCATGTATTATTTTTCATTATTTCTACAGTGAAACTTGTAGAAAATTGGCCCGCTGCTCTTTGCTGCTTAGCTATGAACACTTAAATTTGGCTGACTTAGCTGCCGATGGATGACCATCGCTGAATTTAAAGTTATGAGTAATAGGACATTTAGCCCCTAACAAAAGATCTCGCTTGACTGTCAGATATTCACAGTCACTTTAACACGTTGCCTCCGATTGCCTGACTGGTGTAAATCTTCACTTTGTACACATAGTTACTAGAAGAATCTGAAAAAATTACAGAACCTAACCTAAGTGGTCCACATATGTACGTACCACTTCGGAGTCACTTTAATCATTCCATTGCATCACAAGACTAGGGTTCTCTCCTTAATTTGACCACCGTTGTTAATCCTTGTGGATTTAATCGTCAACTGTTAAAGTTATTCATCCGCCATTAGTTTTATTACCACAGCAATTATTTGATAACTATTGTGAATGCTTGAGGATTAAATTTTCGATTGTTAGAGCTATTTAAGACGGATGTTGAACACACATTCATGCATCGGTCGAATTAGAAATTGATCGCTTACACAGCAGGCGTTCTGGAAGTCACGTCCGACGCCCTGTGAAGCATTCGAGCGCAGAGGCACTAACGGCTTGAGGGTCCTGTAAATCAAACCGTTACGAATTACAGTTAAAGGCATGCATTCTAATTTTATGTAGCAGAAACATAACGTGCTGAATGAAAACAACAGTATGTTGTAATACAGAGGCAGGTAAATTTAAAGCAAGTCATTTGAATTGTAATTGCTTGAAAACGTAACCAACGTTCTTTTTACTTACGACCGCTCACCCAAGGCTTCACCGTGAAGATGTTTTCCAAGCATAAACTTTACACAGCTGACTTATAAAGTATATTGAGTACTTGACCCAAATTTTGTAGCGATTGTTAGAGCCAACGATATGTGCGTCTTAATCGGCCTACACTGAGCTACTGTTTTAGATTAAGTTTTCAGTTTGTTTTCAGTTTACGTGCCTGCATGCATGTTTACATGTGAAATCGTTATTATTACCATTATTCAAATATTTCATAATTATGTGAAAACTGAAGGCAAACAATGAAGTCCTGAACATTTATACATAATGAACGTTTTTCGAAAAATGCGATTATAAATGATGCATAACAAACAAATGCGTACGAAATTCCATCGTTACTATTGTCATTATTGTTATTATTAATTTCGTTAATATTACAGATAGAAATCTTTTTCTTTAGTTATAACTGTTACGTTATACTCGCACGCTAAATTTGCTCTTATTTTTGCATGTTTAAATGGTTTCATCGTTGAAAATGTAGCAGATTCCTCGCGCATTTCCTCAACTATGTGTAATTTTCACAGCTCCTGTCGCAAAAACGTTTTTCATGCCGAGTGTTTTTCGCGACAATGGCTCTGTGTTTCTAGTTTTCTAGGAGGAATTGAATTCCTAGAAACTAAATATCCCAAGTTGATGAGAGATTCCTCGAGTATCTCATCGGATGAAACCACGCTACTCTTTTCTGCTACACATCCTTGCCTCATGTTTGGAAGAACATCACAACTTTATTACTCGCTCTTGGTAGTTTATTGTTCATGTGTGCAGCCCCATTGCATTCGAAGTGCTCGTCTTGATACCATATGTGTCATTGCATGTTTCTGGATTGCCTAAAGCTGGCATCTTTAACCTCAAGTCACATCGGCCAAGCATCAGGAAGATATTTCCGACACATCACATGCATTTGTTCGTTTTGTTATTCATCTGAACAACAAAATTAAATTTTAGACCAAATTAATAATATCCATCGAGTGATATTGCGATGACAAACCTCCTCCTCCTCCTCCTCTTAACGCTCTCTGTAGCAAGCTCTTCTAGTGTTACGAAACAAATATTAAATAAATGAATCCCCGTTATTCATATGAATCTCATCGTAGATGTATTGAGACAGGGTTCCCAATTGATAGCGGTAACATCTCAAAACTCGCAATGCTGCTCTCAGCGACTGTTCTCGTCCTCTGTGGTGAGACTTGTGGCAGAAAAGAACGAAAGAAAAAACGTTTATTCCAATATTGTTGGTACACAAAATATTAAATATTTAGTTTTAAAATGCCTCACCGTTAAAGTCCTTAACACATTCATTGCGGTATGACCCACAGGTGGGTCACTCAGGTTAGGTTCTGTAATTTTGTCAACGCTCTTTAGTGCCTGTGTGTACAAAGTAAAGATTTGCACCGGCTAGGCAACTGCAATGAATGTGTTAAGTGGTGGAGATAAATTGGTTCATAATACTACAAACGGAGGTTATGTTCTCACAATTGAAGTTAAACTGTAAAGAAAAAGCGTGTAAAAATTCAAAAAAGACGTCTGCTTCTGAAAAAAGTTGAATACAACATAATGTGACGGTTTGAGTTTTCCATAGTAAGGCTAAAATCTTATGGTGAAACTTTTAAGTTACGATTTCTAACTTACTGGTCGATCGCTTGAATTGATGAAAATAGTGTATGAAAGTCTATGAAATTGCAGTTATTAACTTACTTAACTGAGAACTTTAAAGCATTTAATAAACCCAAATGTTACACCTCAGAAAAATTTCATAAATGAAAATTTGAACATTCCATAAATTGGCACGAGTGAAATACCTCGAAGTCATACAGGATAATCTATATATATATATATATATATATATATATATATATATATATATATATATATATATATATATATATATATATATATATATATGGTGTTGAATGAAAATATATGTATATATATAATAGACTATACATTTCCATCTCTCTGTATCTGTGTGTGTCCGTCTTATTACTTCTTATCTATTACTGAAGAAAAATTATTGAACTGAAATCAGAACAGGTATGCATGTATTACAAGCATTGTATTGTGGATACCAAAGGCGCCGGATTACTATAAAATGCTACATTTATTGTTACTAGCTTTCTTCTCTTACACGGCCATTTTATTGGTAAATACGTCATAGAATGGACGTTCTGTATATATTCATGAAAAATATTCAGATTATCAGAGTACCACGGGTAAAACAAAAATATGTATTTTGTTTCATAGATCCTTAATTTTATCCCTTTTATACAAAGTAATTTCAACGGATACTATCAGGGCCATGTTATCGGTAGATAAGATACAGAATGAAAGTTCCGTATCTATTAATGAAAAACATTCATCTAAAACACAGTAATTCGTCGTAAGTTTTTAATACATTCATCTCAAGAATAATTTTAAATTAGCCAAATCCAAATCGTGAAATTTCCACGAGAACTGTCTAGTAAATTCTAATGAAATACTGGAATAACAATAAAAATATCTGATGCAGCCGTGGTGTGTGCAGATGTTTACATACAGCGCAGTGGGCATGGGCTTCCTTTTCTTCCTGACGGGCCTCATAGGTTGGATTGCAGGCGCCTCTGAACTCAAGTGTGTTCTCAAAACGGTGAGTTCCTCTTTACTCCTCTATTTATTCTATGGTTCATGCATTATTATTATTTCTTAAGTAACATAGTTGGGAACGGAATATAATTCGTTCTGTTACTTCTGTTAAGTAATATTTATGCTCAAATCCACAAACGGTATTCGAGATACATTTGACAGTATTCTTCTTCCACAAAAAAATGCATCTCACCCGAAAGCGATTTAATTCAGAATAAAATAAAGTAGGATGATGAAATCCTGCACCTGCAATGAATTTTGCTCGAGGTAATCTCCTTCAACTCGACCACGGCCTCCAGGTACCACCTGCTGTACGTGCAGTTTTGACGCCTTCAACTCCGCCTTTATATGATGCACCAACATACCAGCAGCCTTGATGTGATAAATGCAATTATTAGCGTTTTTACGACACGACTCCACAGACATGTATAATAATGCATTGAATTAGTATCTAGGGAGTGGCAAAACCAGGTTTTGGGATTAGGAAGTTGAATATGTTTTCCGACGGCTTCTTTTGGCTCTTCCTTGATTTGTGGTAAAATCTTGCTAAAATTCAGCCTTCCTCCAGCAATTGTTTCCATTCAGACATCACAACGGGAGCCTGCAGGGCACGTATATGTACATCAGAGGTCAGTCAGAGGCTTCAACGAGCGGATAGGTATGATATCATCTTCTCTAGACCCTTTCAAAATCAATCACGATTATAAGACATTCTCAACGGCGTAAAGAACCTCGTTCTGTATGTAATGGAGTTACCAGATTGTCAGAAGTTTTATTATTCTTGGAAGTTTTCTTATCGTTGTCAGACGTTTTCTTATCCTTGTCAGAAGTTTTCTTATCCTTGTCGGAAGTTTTCTTATCCTTGTCGGAAGTTTTTCATCCTAGTCAGAAGTTTTCTTCATTTTAGGCGACCCAGATCGTGTTAGGTTCAAATGATTGAGATTTTTTAACAGCTCACTGCCTTGGCAAAGCATTCTTCCCTGGTTTGGGCGGTATTGAGCTGACATCTGGGCTGCTTTTTAGTAACGTAATGAATGTATTCGTTTAGTGTCAGCTTCATGGGTGCTAGTCCTGACCCATTTCCTTTACTACAGAACGGATCGCTTTGGATGGGTCCTTCTAGGCCTTCTCATGTATCTGCTAGATAAATTCCAGCATGCAAGAGCAGTCTCTATTATTGCTTCTCATTTAGCCACTGGTCTTGAAGCCACAGTTCCAGTTTACTATTTTCTACAATAATAACGATGTTCAGTGACCAATGTTTGCCAGTTGTAATGATTGGGTTGTTGAAGCCCTCATATATTAGTGTGATGCACATCACTTTTTTCAAATATTCTGGCAGCTTCTACTCTTTATCAAATTGTGTTCACAACAGTATACGTTATTCTGAATTATTTTACAGGACTTTCGACTACGACACTAAGCCTCTTATTTTCTCTGGAATATAAGAAATTGAGCCATCTACCAAATGCATATCAATACATTGTACAGTAATCATTAGTTTTTTGTATTTACGTATTACAGCATCTTGATATGTTAGCAATCTCTCGTGGAAAAAAATTGGCCTAATGATTCAATTTGTATTTAGTACCCTTACTCAAGTTAAACTTAAATACGTCAGGATATAACGTTAGTTCTACTCGTTTGGTGACTCCACCCAAAGAAGTTCATGTTGAATATTAAGTTGGATATGAGTTGAATCATTCACTACGAGCTTTCAAGAGACAACTAGACGACTACAGCTGAACTGTACTATAGCTACTTGTAGCTGTATCTGCTTCACAGAGCTGTCGCAATAGAGCGTGCAGCTTTCTTCACTCACAAACCGGTTATCCTTCATCAAGACAATGCGCGTCCACATGTACCACTAGTGACTCAATGCCAGCCTCATGCTTTTGGCCAGGAAATATAGCTCTATTCGTTTTACTCTCCGAGTATTGCTATATCGGATTTTATTTTCTGCAATCTGTATAATCATCTCAAAATTTTCACATGCATGACAATTTATTGTGTTACATTATATTTAGGAAATAATTTAAGTCTCAAAGTTATGTATTTATTGCAGTAAATTTTCATTGTTACTTTAATTTTCACCTCCTTTAAGCACAGTTTTCAGTTGATAAAGGAATGTGCGCTAAAACTTACTTGTTCTTGCAGTATTTCGTAATGTTGGTGGTGGCCATCCTGGTGGAGGTGGCTGGTATCGTCGCCCTCAACATCCTCGGCACCAAGGTGTGTACGTCAATGCACTGTCCTCTATAGAATAGAATTGAGGCAATAGAAACGAACTGTTTGGCATGGGACTTGAGTCACTACACAAGTGCTATGTAAACAGGGTTGAGCTTAAGTAAGGTACCTCTGCGGATGCTGATTAAAAAGTAGCACTGCTACGTCAGCAGCACTAGTATCGTACCTTACTTTTAACCCACCTTGTGTTACAAGCCACGTGCTTTCGGAGATGCATGCAATTTATGAGTGGAACAGCGTCGATCTTTGAAAACCTAGATCAACTTTGGAATTGTGAAGTACCAGTTATGAGGCAAATTCTATCAATTTTATGTAGGCAATGAAAGTTTCAGGGAATATTAAAGTGTCTGTTAGTTTTAGTTCAATGATGTAATAAAAATTTGCCCCGACTTGAATGTTAGTAATGCCCTTCTGTGACTATCAAATTTTTTAGTTCTAATAGCTGCAAAACATCATTCAAAAATAGGGTAGAGCAGAGTATGAGTATGGTTTGAGCTCATCGAACATCCTATTTCTAGGTCACTCTGTATACGGTACACGTGAGATAACTCTCATTGATAATCACTCTTTCTACTGAGCTTCAGTAACTTATTTAACCCTGGAGCATTGAACATGGGTATAAACGTCAACAGCCTCGGGCAAACTATACCCATGTTCAGTGGTTCAGAGTTAAATAAAATCGTACGGTAATGAGATTTCAATCATAAATTGTCTATGACGCACGAGTAGGTTCTTCATGTAGGTAAGTTCTTCATGGTTTAAACGCAACGTTCCTCCACCAGATGGAAGACATCCTCGTGAACGGATGGGCTGAGGTCAACCAAGGAACCAGAAATATCGTCCAGGGCACGGTGAGTGTAGTGCAAATTGACAGTCAAAAATGAACTGACCACATAATGTCTTCATGTTAATCGGATCATTTGGCTTAAAAAATATATTTTCAGTTAATTCCCCCTGAAATATATCGTATAGGCTGGTGTTGCCAATGGTGATATACTCGACTAATTGTATGATAGTTGTGTTTCGTCATAAGATCACATTTTGGCAAGAACCTACCGCCTGCAATAACCATTAAAGCAGATGTGTGCTCGTGTTTCTTCTAATCTAAGGAATGTCTTCTGTAAAATACGTGATTCTAAAATCTATTTTGAAGCTTCAACTCGTGGCTAATTATGCTGGATTTTAAATCTAGTATATTTTCATTGTTTGTTTCGCTTTTTGGCTTCGAGTCTTGTGCAACTGAACCAAATTTTGAACAGAGATGGATTTTTTTTATATATCTCTTCCATTTGATCATTCAAGCGGGAAAGTAAATAGTTAGTGTTACAATACGAAGAATATACTCCTGAAATATTTTCGTGTATGACGTATCGTTTCGTGACACTGACGCAATCACTCACAGTTCTGAACTGAATGACAGTTCACTGTGCTAGTTTTTCGTACTTTGAACTGGACGCAGTAAGTCAACACAGATAACTCACGACTTTATAAGTAGATCGCTCCCCCAGCTACTCCCATTTCCGGTGTAGTTATTGGTTTTAAATTTCCACTCGGTAGGCAACAAGTCTTTTAGAGTCTCCTTCAAAATTAAACAGTATATCAAAATATTTCAATTCGTCTCAAAATACGTAAATATAATTCGTACTTGTACGCCACTGCAGCTGCATTGCTGTGGCTTCTACGGGCCCCGGGAGTTCGCCTATACCAGCTATCCTATCGATGACTCCTGCTATGAGAAAAATGATGACGCTGACGAACCCAACATAGCTCCTCTCACACTAAAACAGGTACTGTGTCCGCGCGGGTTTATCGTGCATGGAACGCTGAGATGGGTGGAGTAGGGTAGACTTTTGTGATGCATTTCACACTGATGCAAGTACAGCTTTCTTTGTGGTGTTTTATTTGTCGTGTTTTGTTATGCATCTCACACTGGAGTACAGCTTTATTTGTGGTGTTTTGTGATGCATCTTAAGCTGATACAAGTACAGCTTTTTTGTGGTGTTTTGTGATGCATCTCACACTGATGTAAGTACAGCTTTTTTTGTGGTATTATGTGATGCATCTCACACTGGAGTACAGCTTTATTTGTAGTGTTTTGTGATGCATCTTAAGCTGATACAAGTACAGCTTTTTTGTCGTGTTTTGTTATGCATCTCACACTGGAGTACAGCTTTATTTGTGGTGTTTTGTGATGCATCTTACACTGATGTAAGTACAGCTTTTTTGTGGTTTTATGTGATG